>CM034542.1:46709258-46779532 GCA_020002185.1 Paraescarpia echinospica
AAAAAGTCAGCTAGAAGTGACAAAAGAAAGCATTTAGAAGAACTTGCAAACAAAGCTGAAACAGCCGCTTGCAGGCACGAGATGAGCACTGTGTACACGATAACAAAGCAGATTTGTGGAAACACCAACTACAAGGTCAACCCCCCAGTCATGGACAAAGATGGGCTGCTGCTAACCAATGAAGAGGTACAAGAAAGAAGATGGATAGAACACTTCAATGAAATACTAAACAGAACAGACCCACAACACCCAGCCTGCAGAAAGAGACCTGGAATTAGAAGTGACCCCACCAACGAAGGCTGAGATTAAAGCAGCAAAAGCCACACTGGGGAACAACAAGGCTCCAGGAACAGATGCATTATGTGCAGAAGTTTTCAAGACAGACCCAGAAACGGCAGCCGATATACTACACCCTCTCTTCACCAACATATGGGAAAAAGAAGAACTGCCTGATGACTGGTCTCAAGGGAGAATAATCAAGTTACCAAAGAAGGGAAATTTAGTAGACTGCAGCAATTGGAGGGGAATTACTCTACTCTCCATACCAAGCAACATTTTCTCTAAGATCACCATGACACGAATGAAAACAACAGTAGACAAGCTTCTCCGTCTAGAACAAGTAGGCTTCAGAAAAGGGAGAGGAACAACCGAACACATCTTCACTTTGCGGAACATTCTAGAACAATGCAACGAATGGCAGAGAAAAATATAGGTCAACTTTTTAGATTTTGAAAAAGCATTCGACAGTGTGCACAGAGAGAGCCTTTGGAAAATCCTGAGGCATTACGGAATTCCAGAAAAGCTGGTGAAACTCATCTTCTACAGGAATTTATCCTGCAGTGTCGGAAACTCAACAACAAAATTCACTGTGAACTCCGGTGTCCGACAAGGGTGTGTCATGTCTTCATTTCTTTTCACCCTAGCCATCGACTGGACTACAAAAATCATGAACAACCAACAGCAGACTGGAATCAGATGGAACGTGTGCTCTTCACTCGGAGATCTAATCTATGCAGATGATCTTGCTCTGCCTTCTCACACTCGAGATCAAGTACAAAAGAAAATAAGTAACCTAGAACAACAAGCCAGTTCCATTGGTCTTTCAATTAATGCAAAAATATTGACAAACAGCACCTGACACAGCAACCTATCATGATTAACAATCATGCACTCGAATATGTGAACAAGTTCACCTACCTGGGCAGCATCATCAGTCTCCAAGGAGGTGCAGAAGAAGAAGACATTAAAACACGTTTGGGAAAAGCCAGGTCAGCATTTGCAAATCTTCAACGGCTATGGAAATCCTCACTATACTCTAGAAAAACAAAACTAAGAATCTACAAGAGCAATGTCCTCTCTGTGCTCCTGTATGGCTCAGAGTGCTGGCGCATGACACAGCAAGACACCAATAGACTCTCCAGCGTCCACAACACCTGCCTAAGGAAGATAATGAAAGTATACTGGCCCGAGACCATTTCCAACACAACACTCCACCAAGCAACAACAGATCTGCCTCACCCTGAAAAAGAGGAGGTGGACATGGCTCGGCCATGTCTGCAGGATGAGCAGCTACATTCCTGCAAAGACAGCATTGAACTGGATGCCAGAAGGAAATATGAAAAGAGGCAGACCGAAAACAACTTGGCGACGAACAATTAAAGAAGAACTAAAGAATGCTGGGCTGACCTGGGGCACAGCAGCAAGGAAAGCCCAAGACAGAGGGGTCTGGCGAGATCTTGTGTGAGCCTTATGTGCCACACGGCACGAAGAGGATAAGTAAGTAAGTATGTTAATTTATACTGGGCACTATATTCATTGTTTTGCTGCATGCCGTATCCGGACATGCGGAATCCTAGCTTTAGGATACAATGAGTGTCATGGTGTGCACTATTTTACATTACATCTTGATTATTGACCATCAGATTGACTTTCATTTTAAGTTGTCAGATTTTTCATTCATTAACACTTTTTTGTCTTGGAAATGTCAATTGTCATCTTAAAACACTCCCATATAACAATAATATTATGTACTCAAGATGTATTTTAAGTATGTGTTCTGTTTTATGAAAATGTATTCTGAAATTAAATGCATTCATACAAAATAATTTAATAACCCAATGTCTTAAAACTGTCCTTAAAGTTGCATTCTCAGATTGTCCATCTTTTAAATACAAAATTAGTGAATCTACTTGCCTCGTACACTACACATAACTTTCCTCAATAACATAAGAAGATAAAAATGCACAAAACAACAAAATATTACCACATGCCGTATGTTTGCATGTTATTCCACTGGCTGGACATTGTGACCAGTCATTTTACAAAAGCATTATTTCTCGAATAACATCAAATGCCAAATTATGTACACATTTAGGTAGCAATTATATAAGTATGATCAAATAAGTAAAATAGTGTTCATATTCTTTCTTCAAAACAGTTAAAATGGTAGTTTTATGTGGAATGCAACTTTAATATCAAGATCTTATTCAAAGGACACCTCTCTGCATTAGAACAATGTGGTGGCAAATGTTCAGTGACATCACTGTCTTGGGGATATACTGGATATCCCTGACCCATCTTTCTGTAGTGTCAAAACAGTTGTGCATGTAAAGAACCATGTTTTTTTTTCAAATGATCTCCACTACATTCTTCATTGACATCCTGTCCTGTGTCATCTTCCAAATCCCCAGTGCTTCTCCATCTACACCGCCAGGGCTGACGCCAACACATACATTGACGCCAAAATCAACAGTCTACTAAATATATAATTCCCTAATAAATACCCCATTTATTGCTTCCTGTCTGAGCCATTTACCAAAAAAATTGCATTTGTAACATGCCAACTTTTAAGAAGTCCCCAAAACACAATTTTGTGTCTAACCATTTTGGATTTGGGCCTCGCTGGCATATACAACGTTGGGTCGCATTTTATTGGAAGTGTAAACGTTAGTATCTATGATCTGACTGCATAGTATAATAGGATCACGATGATGGTGGGGCTCACTTTGACCAAGGGGCTCCCTTGACTCCTCCTTCCCTATAACACAGATTGATTCCTAATCTGGGATCAGATTGTGCCCATCATGAACTATGCCACAAAGTATTTACTATTTATGGCATAGCACTGAATGAACTGGTGTTATGATGGGGATGGAACGTATACCGGTACATATGTATGACAACTTCTTCGGGCAAAGCAGATCATGTTCAGATGACCAGTGTGTTGGACATACATATTATAACAACTTCTTCGGGCAAAGCAGATCATGTTCAGATGACCAGTGTGTTGGACATACATATTATAACAACTTCTTCGGGCAAAGCAGATCATGTTCAGATGACCAGTGTGTTGGACATACATATTATAACAACTTCTTCGGGCAAAGCAGATCATGTTCAGATGATCAGTGTTGGATATACATATTATAACAACTTCTTCGGGCAAAGCAGATCTGGTAGCGTGGTTCTATTGTGGATAACAATAGAATCATGCTACCAAGGATCATAGAAACAAGAACAGAAAGGCACCGACCGCTAAGAGAAATGTGAATGTCTTACTATGAGTTTTTGGGGAAAAAAACTGTCAAACAAAAAACACTTGAAGAAATGAAATCAGCAACAGAAATCACAGCAATACTGTTGTCATGAATACACGCATTAGAATGCAACAATGAATGTTAATTATATATGTCACTAATATTATTTACTAAAAAAAATCTCTTGAGTTGACATTTAAACTTTGCAAGTGAATAGGTACAATCCACTGTTGTTGCTATATAGTAGCATAGCTTAACACCTCAATGTCTAAAGGTTTTCTAATTGGTCAATAACAAGAATGCATTCAGGATTTACCAAACATTCAAGCACCGCGACGTTTGTCCACTACATTGGCCACCATGCAGTATGAAAGTTGTCACCATGTATATCCAAACAGCGGAGAAACATCTTAGCAAGCAGAGAGACAATTTTCACCACATCAGCACGTTGCGCCACAACAGAACCACGCTACCATGCAAGAGTCACAGTAACACATTATCCACAACAGAACCACGCTACCATGCAAGGATCACAGAAACACATTATCTACAACAGAACCACGCTACTATGCAAGGATCACATAAACATATTATCTACAACAGAACCACGCTACCATGCAAGGATCACAGAAACACATTATCCACAACAGAACCACGCTACCATGCAAGGATCACAGAAACATTATCCACAACAGAACCACGCTATCAAGGATCACAGAAACACATTATCCACAATAGAACCACGCTACCAAGGATCACAGAAACACATTATCCACAATATAACCATGCTACCAAGGATCACAGAAACACATTATCCACAACAGAACCACGCTACCAAGGATCACTGAAACACACTATCCACAAGAGAACCATGCTCCCTAGGATCACAGAAACACATTATCCACAATAGAACCACGCTACCAAGGATCACAGAAATACATTATCCACAACAGAACCATGCTAACAAGGATCACAGAAACACATTATCCACAATAGAACCATGCTACCAAGGATTACAGAAACACATTATATACAACAGAACCACGCTACCAAGGATCACAGAAACACACTATCCACAAGAGAACCATGCTCCCTAGGATCACAGAAATACATTATCCACAATAGAATCATGCTACCAAGGATCACAGAAACACACTATCCACAAGAGAACCATGCTACCTAGGATCACAGAAACACATTATCCACAACAGAACCCTGCTACCAAGGATCACAGAAACACATTATATACAACAAAACCACACTACAAAAGATCACAAAAACACATTATCCACAACAGAACCACGCTATCAAGGATCACAGAAACACATTATTCCCAACAGAACCACGCTACCTAAGATCACAGAAACACATTATCTACAACAGAACAACACTACCAAAGATCACAGCAGCACATTATCCACAACAGAATCATGCTAACTAGGATCACAGAAACACATTACTTAAACAGAACCATGCTATCAAGGATCACAGAAAGACATTATCCACAACAGAACCATGCTACCAAAGATCACATTATATAGAACAGAACCATACTACCAAGGATCACAGAAACACATTATCCACAACAGAACCACAATACAAAGGATCATAGAAACACATTAGCCACAACAGAACCATGCTACCAAAGATCACATTATATAGAACAGAACCATGCTATCAAGGATCACAGAAACACATTATCCACAACAGAACCACACTACAAAGGATCATAGAAACACATTAGCCACAACAGAACCATGCTACCAAAGATCACATTATATAGAACAGAACCATGCTATCAAGGATCACAGAAACACATTATCCACAACAGAACCACACTACAAAGGATCATAGAAACACATTAGCCACAACAGAACCATGCTACCAAAGATCACATTATATAGAACAGAACCATGCTATCAAGGATCACAGAAACACATTATCCACAACAGAACCACACTACAAAGGATCATAGAAACACATTAGCCACAACAGAACCATGCTAACAAGGATCACAGAAACACATTACATAAACAGAACCATGCTATCAAGGATCACAGAAAGACATTATCCACAACAGAACCATGCTACCAAAGATCACATTATATAGAACAGAACCATACTACCAAGGATCACAGAAACACATTATCCACAACAGAACCACAATACAAAGGATCATAGAAACACATTAGCCACAACAGAACCATGCTAACAAGGATCACAGAAACACATTATCCACCATAAAACCATGCTACCAAGGATTACAGAAACACATTATCCACAACATAACCATGCTAACAAGGATCACAGAAATACATTATCCATAATAGAATCATGCTACCAAGGATCACAGAAACACATTATCCAAAATAGAACCATACTAAAAGGATCACATCAACACATTATCCACAACAGAACCATGCTACCAAGGATCACAGAAACACATTATTCACAAGAGAACCATGCTACCTAGGATCACAGAAACACATAATCCATAACAGAACCGCGCTACCAAGGATCACATCAACACATTATATACAACAGAACCACACTACAAAGGATCACAGAAACACATTATCCACAACAGAACCACGCTATCAAGGATCACAGAAACACATTATCCCCAACAGAACCGCGCTACCTAAGATCACAGAAACACATTATCCACAACAGAACCACACTACCAAAGATCACAGAAGCACATTGTCCACAACAGAATCATGCTAACAAGGATCACAGAAACACATTACTTAAACAGAACCATGCTATCAAGGATCACAGAAAGACATTATCCACAACAGAACCATGCTACCAAAGATCACATTATATAGAACAGAACCATACTACCAAGGATCACAGAAACACATTATCCACAACAGTACCACACTACAAAGGATCATAGAAACACATTAGCCACAACAGAACCATGCTAACAAGGATCACAGAAACACATTATCCACCATAAAACCATCCTACCAAGGATTACAGAAACACATTATCCACAACATAACCATGCTAACAAGGATCACAGAAATACATTATCCATAATAGAATCATGCTACCAAGGATCACAGAAACTCATTATCCACAATAGAAACATACTAGAAGGATCACAGAAACACATTATCCACAACAGAACCACGCTATCAAGGATCACAGAAACACATTATCCCCAACAGAACCGCGCTACCTAACATCACAGAAACACATTATCCACAACAGAACCACGCTACCTAAGATCACAGAAACACATTATCCACAACAGAACCACGCTACCTAAGATCACAGAAACACATTATCCACAACAGAACCACGCTATCAAGGATCACAGAAACACATTATCCCCAACAGAACCGCGCTACCTAAGATCACAGAAACACATTATCCACAACAGAACCACGCTACCTAAGATCACAGAAACACATTATCCCCAACAGAACCGCGCTACCTAAGATCACAGAAACACATTATCCACAACAGAACCACGCTACCTAAGATCACAGAAACACATTATCCACAACAGAACCACGCTACCTAAGATCACAGAAACACATTATCCACAACAGAACCACACTACCAAAGATCACAAAAACACATTATCCACAACAGAACCATGCTACCAAGTATCACAGAAACACATTATCCACAACAGAATCATGCTATCAAGGATCACAGAAACACATTATCCACAATAGAACCATGCTACCAAGAATGACAGAAATACATTATCCACAATAGAATCATGCTACCAAGGATCACAGAAACACATTATCCACAATAGAACCATGCTACCAAGGATCACAGAAACACATTATCCACAAGAGAACCATGCTAGTTAGGATCACAGAAACACATTATCCACAACAGAACCCTGCTACCAAAGATCACATTATATAGAACAGAACCATACTACCATGGATCACAGAAACACATTGTCCACAACAGAACCACACTACAAAGGATCGTAGAAACACATTAGCCACAACAGAACCATGCTAACAAGGATCACAGAAACACATTATCCACCATAAAACCATGCTACCAAGGATTACAGAAACACATTATCCACAACATAACCATGCTAACAAGGATCACAGAAATACATTATCCATAATAGAATCATGCTACCAAGGATCACAGAAACACATTATCCACAATAGAAACATACTAAAAGGATCACATCAACACATTATCCACAACAGAACCATGCTACCAAGGATCACAGAAACACATTATCCACAAGAGAACCATGCTACCTAGGATCACAGAAACACATAATCCATAACAGAACAGCGCTACCAAGGATCACATCAACACATTACATACAACAGAACCACACTACAAAGGATCACAGAAACACATTATCCACAACAGAACCACGCTATCTAAGATCACAGAAACACATTATCCACAACAGAACCACACTACCAAAGAACACAGAAACACATTATCCACAACAGAACCACGCTACCAAGTATCACAGAAACACATTATCCACAACAGAATCATGCTATCAAGGATTACATAAACACATTATCCACAATAGAACCATGCTACCAAGGATCACAGAAATACATTATCCACAACAGAATCATGCTACCAAGGATCACACAAACACATTATTCACAATAAAACCATGTTAACAAGGATCACATCAACAAATTATCCACAACAGAACCATTCTAACAAGGATCACAGAAACGCATTATCCACAATAGAACCATGCTACCGAGGATCACAGAAACACATTATCCACAAGAGAACCATGCTAGCTAGGATCACAGAAACACATTATCCACAACATAACCCTGCTACCAAGGATCACAGAAAGACATTATCCACAACAGAACCATGCTACCAAAGATCACATTATATAGAACAGAACCATACTACCAAGGATCACAGAAACACATTATCCACCATAAAACCATGCTACCAAGGATTACAGAAACACATTATCCACAACATAACCATGCTAACAAGGATCACAGAAATACATTATCCATAATAGAATCATGCTACCAAGGATCACAGAAACACATTATCCACAATAGAACCATACTAAAAGGATCACATCAACACATTATCCACAACAGAACCATGCTACCAAGGATCACAGAAACACATTATCCACAAGAGAACCATGCTACCTAGGATCACAGAAACACATAATCCATAACAGAACAGCGCTACCTAAGATCACATCAACACATTATATACAACAGAACCACACTACAAAGGATCACAGAAACACATTATCCACAACAGAACCACGCTATCTAAGATCACAGAAACACATTATCCACAACAGAACCACGCTACCTAAGATCACAGAAACACATTATCCACAACAGAACCACACTACCAAAGATCACAGAAACACATTATCCACAACAGAACCACGCTACCAAGTATCACAGAAACACATTATCCACAACAGAACCATGCTACCAATGATCACAGAAATACATTATCCACAATAGAATCATGCTACCAAGGATCACAGAAGCACATTATTCACAATAGAACCATGCTAACAAGGATCACATAAACACTTTATCCACAGCAGAACCATTCTAACAAGGATCATACAAACGCATTATCCACAATAGAACCATGCTACCAAGGATCACAGAAACACATTATCCACAAGAGAACCATGCTATCAAGGATCACAGAAACACATTATATAGAACAGAACCATACTATCAAGGATCACAGAAACACATTATCCACAACGTAACCATGCTAACAAGGATCACAGAAATACATTATCCACAATAGAATCATACTACCAAGGATCACAGAAACACATTATTCACAATAGAACCATGCTAACAAGGATCACATAAACACATTATCCACAACAGAACCATTCTAACAAGGATCACATAAACGCATTATCCACAATAGAACCATGCTACCAAGGATCACAGAAACACATTATCCACAAGAGAACCATGCTAGCTATGATCACAGAAACACATTATCCACAACAGAACCCTGCTACCAAAGATCACAGAAACACATTATATACAACAGAACAACACTACAAAGGATCACAGCAACACATTATCCACAACAGAATCATGCTATCAAGGATCACAGAAACACATTATCCACAACAGAACCATGCTACCAAAGATCACAGAAACACATTATATAGAACAGAACCATACTATCAAGGATCACAGAAACACATTATCCACAATGTAACCATGCTAACAAGGATCACAGAAATACATTATCCATAATACAATCATGCTACCAAAGATCACAGAAACACATTATCCACAATAGAACCATGCTACCAAGGATCACAGAAACACATTATCCACAACGTAACCATGCTAACAAGGATCACATAAATACATTATCCACAATAGAATCATGCTACCAAGGATCACAGAAACACATTATCCACAACAGAACCATGCTACCAAGGATCACAGAAACACATTATCCACAATATAACCATGCTACCAAGGATCACAGAAATACATTATCCACAATAGAACCATGCTAACTAGGATCACATAAACACATTATCCACAACAGAACCATGCTAACAAGGATCACAGAAACACATTATCCACAATAGAACCATGCTACCAAGGATCACAGAAACACGTTATCCCCAACAGAACCACGCTACCTAAGATCACAGAAACACATTATCCACAACAGAACCATGCTACCAAGTATCACACAAACACATTATCCACAACAGAATCATGCTAACAAGGATAACAGAAACACTTTACCTAAACAGAACCATGCTATCAAGGATCACAGATACACATTTTCCACAAAAGATCCATGCTACCAAAGATCACAGAAACACATTATATAGAACAGAACCATACTACCAAGGATCACAGAAACACATTATCTACAACAGAACCACACTACAAAGGATCATAGAAACACATTAGCCACAATAGGACCATGCTAACAAGGATCACAGAAACACATTAGCCACAACAGAACCATGCTAATAAGTATCACAGAAACACATTATCCACAATAAAACCATGCAACCAAGGATTATAGAAACACATTATCCACAACATAACCATGCTAACAAGGATCACAGAAATACATTATCCACAATAGAATCATGCTACCAAGGATCACAGAAACACATTATCCACAATAGAACCATGCTACCAAGGATCACAGAAATACATTATCCATAATAGAATCATGCTACCAAGGATCACAGAAACACATTATCCACAATAGAACCATGCTACAAAGGATCACAGAAACACATTATCCACAACAGAACCATGCTACCAAGGATCATAGAAACACATTATCCACAATAGAACCATGCTACCAAGGATCACAGAAACAAGAACAGAAAGGCACCGACCACTAAAAGAAATGTGAATGTCTTACCATCAGGTTTTGGGAAAAAAAACTGAAAAGTACATTAATTGTCGCAACAAAAACTCATGTTAAAATATTCACATTTCTTTTGTGGCTCTGTATGGATATTAGATATTACTTGCACGGGTAACCAAATCTCACTGCCTGTATTCTGCGATATAGCAACCCATGCGTTATGACATTTAAGTTTTGGTTGGGGGCAATCTACAAATGACGGAAGGGGAAACAGTGATTGCAAATGCCATACCATTGGGGAAGTGGACAGGTCATTTTTCCACAATTTCATGTGTACGTAATTTATTCTTGATCCCTGGCATCGCTGTGTATGCAAATGATACCAGATGAATCGTTAGTGAAAGTAAAGTTGCCCTAATCACACGAGTACAGAATATAAATGTGAGAATTTGCAAGATGGCTGCCCGTGTCATTGTTGGAAGATACTTACACTTCTTTGAAGTCCACCAATGTGAAAATAATTTCCAGGACTAGAACAGATATACAACAATCATGAAAACATTATTGAGGTGTATTTCTCACAAAGAACTAGTTCAAAATAAATAAAATAAAATTTATTGTAACTCATTACAATACATACAAATCAAAGTAAGACAAATCATATATAATAACATGAGCACAATGAGGGAAGAACATTATAAATTATCACATTGTACTCCCCATTGTATATTTCAATGTAAATATAATTATTTTGAAAACAAAAACAACAAGCAGGTGTAGAAGATATAATCGTGATTAAAAGATGTTTTACATTAAATATTAACATCATTGTGTAAAATGAATTGCTTAAGTATACATTTGTAATTAATTACTGAATAAGTCGTAAACTTAAGTCTTGCGCAGAAATAATTCCAAATGATAGCACCCGTATTGAACGAGAACTAAGGGTGCTATCATTTGTTGAATATTTAAAAAAGTAACACAATACTGAAACAGTAAACAAGGGTTGATTTTACAGTTATAATGGACAATGAAAGGGTGTAGTACATGCGATATAACAGCAAGTGCAGAGTTAGAAGTATGTGATATGAGATTCGAATATGATACCCTGCTGCAGTTACATGAGCTTATATATACTGGGAGAATGTAGTCACTTCGGTCTACAATGCCTTCCAAGTCGGACAGCATTGATGGTGACAAGGCAGAAAGCTGGCGTATGCTTCCCCATGCCGGCATACGTCACGTCTCATCAATGTCCCATCTGGCAACACAGTAGCCACAGCAAACATCAGCTCTCCTTTCACATATTATGTCCTATCTGGCAACACAATAGCCACAGCAAACATTAGTTCTCCTTTCACATATTATGTCCTATCTGGCAACACAATAGCCACAGCAAACATTAGTTCTCCTTTCACATATTATGTCCTATCTGGCAACACAGTAGCCACAGCAAACATTAGCTCTCCTTTCACATATTATGTCCTATCTGGCAACACAATAGCCACAGCAAACATTATTTCTCCTTTCACATATTATGTCCCGTCTGGCAACACAGTAGCCACACCAAACATTAGCTCTCCTTTCAAATATTATGTCCCGTCTGGCAACACAGCAACATATCAACTTCTCTGGGAAGTATTCAGCCATGCTGCTATTAATGCACAAAGACTATATTTATACACAAATGTCTAGCATTATATACCACTGTTTATAGCCAGGTAGAAATAATTCCAAATGATAGCACCCGTATTGAACGAGAACTAAGGGTGCTATCATTTGTTGAATATTTAAAAAAGTAACACAATACTGAAACAGTAAACAAGGGTTGATTTTACAGTTATAATGGACAATGAAAGGGTGTAGTACATGCGATATAACAGCAAGTGCAGAGTTATAAGTATGTGATATGAGATTCGAATATGATACCCTGCTGCAGTTACATGAGCTTATATATACTGGGAGAATGTAGCCACTTCGGTCTACAATGCCTTCCTCTGATTTAACAGATGTAGTAATGCTACACATGAACTTCATGCGTTACTGTTACAACAGAAGTCATGTATCAGATTTTAGAGGAAAAAACCCATTGATGATCAATAGTTTATTACGGCCACCTCCAACTACATGTCTTCAATATACAACTGTGCGAGTTCACTACAGTCCCATTTTGAAAAAAATATTCTGGCGACTGGTTAGACAGTATCAACACTTTTAGGTGTATACGCCCAAACAATTGCCTATAGCGAGTAACCAGTTCAGAACAACAAGTACAGCATTTGGAATTGAAATCCAACCAATAAACTGAATTATTTTAAGGGGACATCTGGATCAAGCAACTGTACACCATTTTACACAGTCACGTAAATGAAAGATCCAACTTATCATTAAAACATTTTAAGTTGTGATATAAACTCATATGGACAAAAAATATACTTCTGATGACTAATCATATTTGAATCGTTTTTCTAAAATTGATATTTTTCATGTTAAAACTAGGCTATCATTATTGTATGCCGAAATGGCTTGAAACTTTTTACAGTACACCACTTTCAGATAACTTGAAAAATCAGAGACCCAAATGACCCCTTAAAACTTCCATTCTAATTTGCATGAGATTTCATCAATGACACTGCTACTGTATGACATTGCTATTGTGTCACGGTATGTTCCTATAACAAGAACGTATGTACTATTTATCAGTATGCCCACCGTAGAGTCATTCCAATTTTGACCCCACACCAGGGGCACACGTTGCGTTCATGGTGCTCTTGTGCACAAGTCAGACAGCATTGATGGTGACAAGGCAGACAGCTGGCGTATGCTTCCCCATGCCGGCATACGTCACATCTCATCAATGTCCCATCTGGCAACACAGTAGCCACAGCAAACATCAGCTCTCTTTTCACATATTATGTCCTATCTGGCAACACAATAGCCACAGCAAACATTAGTTCTCCTTTCACATATTATGTCCCGTCTGGCAACACAGTAGCCACACCAAACATTAGCTCTCCTTTCAAATATTATGTCCCGTCTGGCAACACAGCAGCCACAGCAACATCTCAACTTCTCTGGGAAGTATTCAGCCATGCTGCTATTAATGCACAAAGACTATATTTATACACAAATGTCTAGCATTATCTACCACTGTTTATAGCCAGGTACTCATTTATATAGCTGAGCAAATTGGAGCAATCAAGAGTGAATGAACTTGCCCAAGGTTCGAAACAGCAGCACAGGATTTGAACCTTGGTTCTCTCGAATGAGAGTTTGATGCTCTTGCCATTGCACTGCACAAACAGAGTAAAATGCTACCTGTACCTGTTGAACTTGAACTTCCTCAACTGTAAGATAAACCAGCACATAAAACACGCAGCTGATAATGTCCACATTTGACCAGATTTAACAAGATTGTCACCTAGAGCAAAAAACAGAGATGGCAAGTGGACAAGGAAGCCGTTCACTTGTCCAGAGTCCAACTTTTTTGTATTTATGTGTAATCCACCTTTCTGAGATATTTTTTCAATTTTGTTCTTAAACAAATTCCGGCTGAGCACTAACATTTACACATTCAGTAGTTTGTTTGTTCCATTCGTTAATCACCCTCTGCGAGAATAAATACTTTCTGATATCAAATGTATACTACATATCTTTAATATCATTACTTCATGTCTTGTAGTTATTCTATGTTCTTCTATTGTCCTCAAGTAAAAACTACACCAATACTTTCATAATAATTCAATATCTTGAAAACATCCATTTGATCTTAATTTACAGGTACATGTAGCAGTTTACCTGGAATACTGGAACCTGCCCCATGCATGCACAGATACCAACTTTGGTATTTGAATTTAATATTAATATTCCAAGAATAAATAGTATGTCTAATTAATCATAATTAAAAAAGAATGGTGTTCTTAGTATCATTCTAAACCTATACACTATGTATGTTTTTGGTGTGCACATTCTTAATAGCATTTCAAATTGTGTTACAAACTTGGCTAGAAGACAAGATATATATATGTTGTCAAGATGCCTCCCACCGTGCAACGCTGACTGTCGTTTGCAAAATCTAGCGGGATTTCAAGGCGAAGTAATGTTTATAGGTTGCGAGAGTAGGCGTGATTGCTGGGTGAACATACACAGTTAATGGCTGTCTTTCATTGACTAATCATCTTTGGTGTGATAAGCATCATCTCAGTGAGTTGCACTTTCAGTGCTGATATTTGTAAGATTTTCACAATTTATTTTTTAACAATTTGTTTGCATTAAATTTAAAGAAATGAGATAACTAAACTATGCATATCTACCATGAATGTTTCTTGAGAGATTTATGAAAACTGTATATTTTGACTAAAAAGTGTGGTATGCGGCACGGCCATTATACTTATGTACTAGGAATATTGATCATACGCACAAGCCTAGTGATAAAAGATCACATCTATTTAATATCTGCCTACATGATGAACTAAATTAATACCTGACTTGGCATTGAGTTTACATGAGCGATTTTGATTCCACAGATTCCATGCAAAACATCTGAACCAACTTACTTGTGTATGAAGGAGGTAGGCTAGCTGTTGATGGAACTAGTCTAGAATGTGGTGTCACCACCAGTCTAGGAGTCACTGACACTGGTATTGCAGCAACAGCTGTTGCATCTGTGGTTGTTTCAACAGCTATGACTGGTCCACTGCCAGTCTCAGCTGCGTAAGAAAACAAAAAATAGTATTGAATACTGGAACCTGCACCATGTACGCACAGATACCAACTTTGGTAATTCAAACATTAGTATTCCGAGAATAAATGGTAGAGAGAGGAGATGGGAGAGGGACAGCTGAGTTGCGTTGCATTGCATGAACAGTCTGACAGACAAACAGACTAACAAACCGACACAGACAGACGGACAGACAAACAGACCAACAAACCGACACAGACAGACTGACAGAACAACACAAACAGACAGTCAAACAGACAGACACACATGCACACTTCAGTATAATGGATCTAATAATTGAGTTGCTGCATGTTTTGCAGATACGAGTAGTGAAATGTGTTCAGTTTGCTGACTAATAAACATTTTTACCGATTACAAAGAGTGATAGTGATCTAGTAAACATTATTACAATGTGACACAGTTGTTCATTGCACTGACCTGCATGGTCGACACGTCTAGCAGTGGATGTCTGCAAGAAAAATGTATAATATAATTTATAGTAACTGCTGAGAAAATCAGGAAACTAACTATTTTGCCAGTAGTTTAATGTGTGCCTGTGCAATGTGATTTCCCTGCTTGTACCCTGCAGTGTTTATGATACCAACCTAACTCCAATGTAGGTTCTATCAGTATATGGGTAGTCTGCAATGACATGGATCGCCACTGTGCACATTGTGAGGTATACCGTTGTTTCCATTACTAGCAAACTGCCTAACAGATGTGCACCCCCCTTTTAGAGAAGTCAAACCACGTTGTCCAGGAGTTTTAGGCCAACATATCATTGAAAGTAAAAAGTTGAGAATAATAAGCTGATTTTTGCACCACACATCCCTGAAAGTGTCTGAAGTTCCCAGGAAACCTCCGCGAGCTAACTGCAGAATTAAATATGGCGTCCAAAACTGCGGCAACTCAATAAACCTACTGTACTCTTCTAAATCTTTACAAAGGCACATGTGTATATTTCTAGCGTGGGGTTTTCAATCATTCTCTATTCAATGAGATTTCACCTTCTCTGACATTATCACCCGCCATTTTAAAGATGGCGGTCATTAATACAAATGTCATCATATCTTAGTAAATATGTCATGTAGAGCAGTAATCTGTACATGTGTGTATAGATTTGTGGACACCGATTTAAAAAAAGTTAACTTTACCCTTCCTCAACATTGATTCCCCATTTTAAAACGCCATCTATTATAACACGAACGACGACATGCGAAAGCTAAATCCAAGCTCTTCTCGTCACCGCCAGCGCAGCCATAGGTTTTCAAGACGAGATGCCATTTTTCAAGTCCTGTCCTATCCCTGGCTTTAGATATAATTTTTGCAGTGGAGGGAAGCTGGCTCATAGTTAGGCATGTTTGTTGTTCTCTATTTGCAAAGGAATACGGCTTAAATAGAAATTTAACTGGTGACTAAAGTAACTGAAATGTAATGACTAATGTTGCATCGGTGAGGGCAAGGTGAAGGCCACCTGGTTTGGGTGGTGTGCACTGGTGTCACCTACTGAATACTATAGAATTCGTGAGTCGTTTTTGACAGACGCTGAACCATCTTTATTCAACACAAACTTGACATTGCCATCACATGTCGTATCCCATCATGCTTTGGGATAAAGACAAACATGAAGTATGGTGGCCGATATTGGCTGTTGCTACACCTCCCACCGAGTATATTGAACATCATATACGTAGAAACAATAACACTGAAAGTCAGAATGAATTACGTGTGTATGACATAACCGTTGTCTGATTAGTAGTTAACATTAAAAGTGAACTTTAATTAAATGTCTGAACAGCTTACAAGTCTAAACGCTTCGGTGGTTTCACCGTTCTCCCCGACCGAGTCACCCTTTCAGGTGCTGCTGGTTCAGAGAGTGAAGATGTCTCTCTAGCAGGACGTGAAGCACTCTTCGCTGGTGTAGCTGACAGCTGCATCTCAGCAGCGGGTGTCGCGAGGACAGCAGTTGTAGCGAAGTGTGCAGGCAGGGTCCGCTGACCGTCGGAGTCGTCACCAGCGCGAGACCCTGTAGTCTGCACCAACACTCTACGGTTGCGACGCACAGTTCCGAGGTCGGTCTTCACCAAGTACGATCGCGGCTCAGGTGTTCGACTCACAACTAGACCTTGGCGATTTTGGTCTCGGATCCAAACTGGATCGCCTGGCTGTAGCGTCGGCAAGTCACGCGCTTTGTGTCGCAAGTTGAAGGTATGCTGCTGGTCGGAACGATGCAAGCTCTTCTTCTTTTGCAGGGATTCGTCGCCAGGACCCCTCTGTTTCAGTGTGCTGGGAAGGACGGGTAGCAGAGTGTTCCATGAGCATTTCTGCCGGAGACAGGCCATTCTGAAGCGGCGTCGATCTGTACGCCATGAGAGCGACGTGTATGTCTTCGTTCCTCTTCAGAAGCCCCTTCATCGTGCGCACTGCCCGTTCTGCCTCTCCATTCGATTGAGGGTATCGCGGAGAGCTCATCACATGCACAAACCCGTAATGCATTGCGAACTGATGAAAGGTCGCTGCACTGAATTGAGGGCCATTGTCCGAAATGATGATGTCGGGAATACCATGTGTTGCGAAGATCTCCTTCAGCACGTGCACTACGCTCTCCGACGACATGTCGTCGAGACATTTGCTCTCGATCCACCGCGAGTAGTAGTCGATCACGATGAGACTCACTTTCCCACGGAGTTCGAACAAGTCCATCGCAAGCCTCTCCCAAGGACGAGATGGGAATGACGAAGTCATCAATGGTTCAGTTGGCACCGGTCGATCTTTCGCACACGTTACGCACTTTGAGACCATTGCCTCGATCATCGTCGACAGACCCGGCCACCACACAGATGCACGCGCTCTGGCCCGACATTTCGTTATGCCCTGATGCCCTTGGTGGAGACAGTCAAGGACGTCCAGTCTCAATGCTCGAGGAATGACGATGCGTTCGTCATATAGGAGAATGTCATAAACGATCGCCAGATGGCTCCTGCTCTCCCAGTATTGACGTAGTAGCGGCTGGTTTGGCATATATGCAGGCCATCCATGAAGACAGTATTCTCGGATTTTACTGCATTCCTCGTCTACTTTCTGCTCGTCGACTATTTCCCGTAGGCATTTGTTCGTTGCCGGGAGAATGTTCACCGTCTGTTGTGCGAACGCTTCGACTTCTGCGACAAGCAGTTTGTCCTCTGATGCGGGCGCTTCTACCGGCGCACGCGAGTGCATCGGCTGTTGTTTGATGCTTTCCCGGCACGTACCGGACGTACGGTGCGAATCGCATCAGCCGTAGGCGAAATCTTTGTATCCTTGGCGGCATTTTGCATAGTTCGGTGGTGTTCAACAATGGCACTAACGGACGATGATCTGTATCGAGTGTGAGCCGTAACCCAATCACGTACTCGCTGAACTTTTCACATGCCCAAGTCGCTGCTAAGGCCTCCTTCTCGATTTCCGCGTAGCGTTTCTCAGTGTCACTCAGCGATCGCGACGCATAGCAAACTGGACGACGCTTGGTGTCATCTTGCACTTGTAGCAGGACCGCCCCAATGCCTGTCGACGAGGCGTCTGCTGCAATGATTGTGGGACGTTTTGGGCGAGTGTCTCGGGCGCGACCAGGGCGTCTTTCACTCGCTGGAATTACTTCTCATGTGCGTCACCCCACAACCAGACATTGTCGCTGCGCAGTAGTTGGCGTAGCGGCTCATTGTACTCAGCCAGCCCTGGGATGAACTTTCCCATCTGATTTACCATGCCCATGAAACGTTACAGTTCTTTGACCGTCGTTGGAGTCGGAAAATGTGTGACTGCTGTCGTTTTCCGCGGGTCGGCCTGAATGCCGGAGCCATCGACAATGTGACCAAGGAACGTTATAGAGCTCCTGGAGAACTCGCACTTGTTTGCGTTCAGTGTGAGTCCAGCCTCCTGAAGGCGACCAAGAACGGCTCTCACACGTTTGTTATGCTCTGTTTGATCTGTGGCGTGAATGAGAATGTCGTCCATGTGACATGTGACCCCTCGAGTCCTTCCAGAATGATCGACATTGTTCGTTGGAAAATCTCCGGAGCGGAGCTGATCCCGAATGGTAGCCGGTTGAAGCAGTAGCGACCATGTGGTGTGATGAAAGTCGTCAGCAGCCGCGACTCGTCGTCAAGCGGAAGCTGCCAAAAGCCGCTGTTGGCGTCAAGCTTCGAGAAGACTTTGCTGCTGCCCAACTTTGCAAGGCTTTCGTCCACTGATGACATCGGGTGTATCTCTCGCTGTACTGACTTGTTCAGTTGCGTCAGATCTATGCAGATCCGCACGGAGCCGTTTCCTTTCTGGACAGGAACCATGCCGGAGCACCATCTTGTCGGCACGGTCACCGCCGATATGATCTCCTGTCGCACCATCGACTCAATCTCAGATTTTATTTGTGGAAGTAGAGGATGGGCGATTTTCCTTGCGGTATACAAACAGACTGGTGTGGCGTCTGCGCACAGCGTGATGTGATGTTCGGTTCTCAGTTTACCGATGCCTTTGAAGAGAGAGCTGTACTCGGCACGGTAGTTTGGTTTCTGACTCGTTGTTTCTTGGACGTTGTCGACACGTGCGACTAATTCAAGACCGACACACGCTCGCCGACTGAGTAGAGAATACTCTTGGTGTCTAATGACGTACACCAATTCATCGAGTGATTTGTTACGATAGCGCAGTTTTGCCTTGATCACTCCCATTACTGGTAGAAGTGTGCCACCCGGACCACGTAGTGCTTGCTTTGTCGGTAGCAGCTTTTTTGTATTTAGCCACGCCTCTTGATCGCTGACCACAGAGACAGCTGCACCCCTGTCTAGTTTGAACTTTGTGGCGTGACCATTGACCTCCACCTCAGCTGACCAGTGTTCTGTGTCGTCTCGTGCCCCAACATAACCGAGGTACGGCAAGTCGACACACTCGAGCTGTTGCACTTCGTTGACCCGGTTTGACGGTTGTTTCACACCTCGACAGACAGAGTGAAAGTGTCCTTTCTTTTGGCAATTGCGACAAATAGCTTCTATTGCAGGGCATTGTTGTCGACCGTGTCGACTGCGGCCACACCATTTGCATGTGTTGTGTGTGCCTGTTGTAGCAGAATTTGTTTTTGCGTTGTTGTAGTTCTTAGGTTTGTGCTTTGTATCGGCTTTGAGATAGTTTATTGGGTGAGACGGTTTGACAAAATCAACAGTTTTGCTAGCAACAGTGTTCTCTCTAACAAATTCTCTATTTTGTTTTCTTGTCTTTGCTTGTCTGCTAATTTCTATCGCTTTTTTCAGCGACAGATCGGACTTCCCTTGTAGCGTATCAGATAAAGCATCACTGAACACGCCTAAGACGATTCGATCCCTGATTAGATCCTTTCGCAGATTGCCGTAGTCGCAGAATTCTGACAGCTTGTACAAGTCTTGTATAAAGGTGTCAATCGATTCACCCGGTGACTGAGTTCTTTTATTGAACCTCGCACGCCCACAAATGATGTTTCGTCTTACCTTGAAGTATTCGTTCAGCGCCATCTTCACATCGTCATACGCATCGGTTTCTTCGTTTACCGTCAGCGTAGACAGTATATCGTCTGCACAGTCCCCCATACTGTAGAGTAGGATGCTGACTTGTTCTGCATTCGGCTTATTTTTCAGCCCTGATGCTACTCTATAGCGTTCGAACCGCTTTAGAAACTTAGGCCAAAGTTCAGCCTGTTGAGGGCTATTTGCGCCATCGAACTTTCCCGGCAGTGGAATGTCAAGCTGGATGCCAGTGGGCACAATATTCTACGCTGGCTGAACCGTAGGATTCTCCCCTGGTATGCTCATGTTTACCTTGTTGTATTAGCGTCGACTGTGGGTGTTTTAAAACCCGCTGCCACCATATAGAATTCGCAAGTGAGTCGTTTTTGACAGATGCTGAACCATCTTTATTCAACACAAACTTGACATTGACATCATGCTTTGGGATAAAGACAAACATGAAGTATGGTGGCCGATATTGGCTGTTGCTACAAATACCGTAATTTGAGTACCCACTTGAACAATAATACAATTATTAGCTTTGGAAATGATACATTGAACAATCAATACATTATACTATACTTACAACAGTTTTTTATTATTATAATTTGTTAATTAAAAAATATAATTATACGTTTTGCACATTATTATGGTGTGCATGCATACACGTGTGAAAGTCTCAGTCCAAAGTTAATTTTTGTGATTTATTTATGCATCTAAGTAATTTAAAGTTCTATTATGTTAGTGTAACTTAGTGTTAAATTTTTATTGTTCAGTACTTATGAACTTATTTGTAAAATTCAAATGATAGACAACCACTTTGGGTGAAAAAAAGAATATGGGAATATGCAAATGTGTCGATGTGGTTTGTAATTAGTGGAACCAGTTAAAATCATTCAGGCCTTTTAAAAATGGATCGGGCCAGATAAAAAAACCTGGCAGTAAATCTTTGCGAATTCTAGGAGCTGTGATGCCTTGGTGCGGAGTTCTTGACTTCTTGTGAGGCTTGTTTATTGCAAATGGGCACAGTGCATTTTTTACACAAAATTCGGGCCAGTAACGTTTTTGGAGGGCCAGTAACTTTTCAAGTCTACTGGTCCCCGTGCGAATGGATACAAAACCTTAATGTCAAGGCCCGCGTTAGAATTATCAACACCGATGCAGCAGAAATGGTGGACAACGTCCAGGTAGCCTGATGAATATGTTTAGCACCGCTCAAATAACTGAGCTGGCAATTGTCTGGAATAAAAAAAAATACAAATGATCGCACAGCCGCAATTAGCTGTTTGTCTTGAGTTGAGCGTTCTTTGCACTCGCACTCTGCACATCAACTGGGAACTACACGGTAGACTGGCACACTGCACAAACACTGCTAAGGAGGAAAAAAAAAACAAAATAATGACATGACAGTATTGTGTATAAACACATAATACAATTTATTGTTCCACAGATGGGCTAGAATTTCAAAAACACCTGAAAGTAGCTACTGCTACTAAAGTATTATGTAATGTGATATATCATGATGCAAAAGAAAAATCACCCTCACCTGCCCTGAGTATTGCGCCTTGTAGGATCGAACTCTCCCTTCACTATTCTCACATGTTGCAGTGTGGGGAACTAGCGCGCATGCTCCTCCAGGTTTCATCAGACATCCAAAGCTACACAGTCCCCACCACAGGAGAAACACCTCACCATGTCACCTTGCCCTGAAAATACACACAAAAGAGTACCAAGTATTATGCAGCTCCGGCCAACAAGCGTCCTCGTAATAGAAATATGCTGTCTTCATAAAAATCTTAAGAAACCTTTTAATGAAAGAGATCCATATTGTAACCTCTCCTCAAAAATTTAATTACGTATTTAGTGGCAAGATTTCATGAGAAATGCTTCAAAGCACCATTGAATGCCTTTCAGCCACACAGCAGTCACACTGCCTGTTACTAGTTTCTCCTTCCTGTTCACATATGTAAATTCTCATAAAGTTCAGGGTGAACCAACTAGGGTCAAGATTCACAGATTTAATACAACCCCTAAATAGGATGTATGACATATTTCTAAATACCCGATGTATATGTCAAAACTTCAATTTTTATGGGATAAATCAGTTGTGCTGAACTTGTGAGCATAATATCTAAAAATGTAACTTAATAATCACAGGAACCACCCGTGCGCGGTAAATACTTGGGAGAACTGCCCCCTTGCATCATAGACTTGGCAACATTAGGTAGATGGTGACATAATAATGCTCATGTCTACCCTACAATAGAATAGCATAATTACGAATATTATTTGAAAATTTTACACTATCACACCTAGGGCCTATTTGATTTGACGTGAATCCCCACATTTTTCTGAAGTTCGTCATTTTGAACAAACAACAAGCACATGCGACACATTACATGGTAATGGCTAACGATGTGCGGCTTTCTAACATTTGTTAAATATTACTATCACGACTGTCAACTACTGAGGCAAATTCGTCATGTGACGGGCATACACAAGGTTGCAATTTAATTTGAACTTAGATGTGGCCGGAAATGAACAGTAATACAAAAAGGAAGAGAGCAATCAAGATCAAGGAAGCTAAAAGGAAGGATTCACCCGTGCAGGAAGAAGCCAAAGGAGGGTCTACTTGTGTATAGAAGAAGCCACAGGAGAGACCTACCTGTGTAAAAGAAGTCAGAGGGAAGGGCCTACCTGTGTAAAAGAAGTCAGAGGGAAGGGCCTACCTGTGTAGAAGATGCCAGATGGAGGGGCCTACTTGTGTAGTAGAAGCGGGAAGGACCTACCTATGTGGAAGAAGTCAGAGGAAGGGTCACCCGTAGGGAGAAGTCAAAAGGAAGGGCCCAATTGTGTAGAACTAGAAGTCAGGAGGGAAGGGCCTACATGTAGAAGAAGCCAGTGTGGGAGGGGGCCTACTTGTGTAGAAGAAGTCAGAGGGAAGGGCCTACTTGTGTAGAAGAAGTCAGAGGGAAGGGCCTACTTGTGTAGAAGAAGTCAGAGGGAAGGGCCTACTTGTGTAGAAGAAGTCAGAGGGAAGGGCCTACTTGTGTAGAAGAAGTCAGAGGGAAGGGCCTACTTGTGTAGAAGAAGTCAGAGGGAAGGGCCTACTTGTGTAGAAGAAGTCAGAGGGAAGGGCCTACTTGTGTAGAAGAAGTCAGAGGGAAGGGCCTACTTGTGTAGAAGAAGTCAGAGGGAAGGGCCTACTTGTGTAGAAGAAGTCAGAGGGAAGGGCCTACCTGTGTAGAAGAAGTCAGAGGGAAGGGCCTACCTGTGTAGAAGAAGTCAGAGGGAAGGGCCTACCTGTGTAGAAGAAGTCAGTGGGAAGGGCCTACCTGTGTAGAAGAAGCCAGCACTTGCGAGTGCCTCAGGAGAGAGAGTTGAGTTCTGAGGCCACTGTCTGAATGAAGACTGACGGTTGGCCTCAATTGCATAGTTTGGATGTGTTGGTCTCCAGGTGTCAATCCCCAGCTCAGAACGTGGCGTTGGATTGTCAACCACATACTGAAAGAAATTCAAATTGTACACACGTAGCAGTACCTTAGCCTCTGGTTAAGTTAAAGGTTTTGGACAGGTAACTAAGTAACCCATTACCAATACATTTGATATAACTGATTGATGAAATGCAGTTGTAAACCATAAATTACTTGTATTTTTTAATAACTCGATATCTGCAAAATTATTTTATGTTTAGGATTTAGATGAGATAACAGATGATTAGTATTTGAATATATTTATTTAGTTGCTTACACCCAGCGTGGAGCGACAAGCCAAAGGCAGCTGTTATCGCCAATACAGTATTTTGAACTTCCACTTGTTGCCATGACCATTTAATTTCTGGTGTCACAAAGTCCAGCACTGCATGCAGCAGATTATGATGTTATAATCTGATGTTACCTGGGAAATAACGGGCAATATTCCAGTAATAGTAACCTTAACTTTTGCCTTTTCACTTAATAGTATGGTTTGTCTTTAATTTTATTTTTAAAAAGTTGCAGCAAGAAACTCACCTGTAATAACAAGGCAGACAAGGCTTGTGGTGTAGAATGTTGGGTGTCATCAGCAGAAGCAGTATCTGGCTGTTCTCTGGGGCTACCAAATAAATCTTCCCCCTGGGTCAAACTTGATGACGGCTGATTGTTTCCAGTGAAACTAGCGCCGGCGTAGCTTGCCAGTGCGTGTATGTTGTGGGTTTGATTATCCTGACCACCAGAGGGCACTGGTGGAGATTCTGTTGTATCCCCCAATGGCACATTCCTGGTATCTCGCCCGGTCACGAATCTACACTGTGGGAAGAAGCGTCTGTGTTCAGTCATTGGTGAGTCTCCAGCTTCCCAAGTATTCAGTCGACCACTGCAGCAGAAACAGGCCACTTGGTCTACTGCGCCGGTGTAGTAGAAGCCTGCCTTGGCCAGTACGGTCGGCCACACTGACCCCCAGTTAGGCCAGTCCTTGAAGGTTATCAGACGCATACTCTCATACCGCATTTCCTCGTTCCCTTCAAAAGGAGGCCCTTTCACTTGTCTATTGAAGTATGGCTCCATCTTAGATGATGCTGCAGCAGTTGCCATTAAGAATGTGTTGTGCTGTACAGTGTACTGGTGTTTGATGGAGACTCCAAGTGATTCAAATGTTTGCAGGGTTAATGTGTATGCAATGCAAGCATTATTATGTCACTGGAAAGAAAACAATGCAAAAATTTGTTATAACTTGTGATATCGTTTTCAGCTGCACTGACTCAATTACACAAAATCGATGTCATATATATATATATATACATGGTTTACCTTCGGAGAATGACATCTGATAACCACTCAATTGATTGGCATTGGCAGCAATCTAGTTACACACACCTGAACATAACTTTTTTGTAACATTTATATTTGTGAATTTGCCCAAAAATAAAAATGGCAAAATGTGGTACCCCTGTAGATGACTATTTTAAAAGTGAATTAAATTTCTGGAGTGGATTGTAATGTTCCGGCAGGGAACTGCTAAATAGATGGAGGTTACGTTGGTGATAAAAATTCAATCACATGACATTTTACTAAAGATGACCGTGTTCGACTTCGCGAAGTCAATGATTATGAGGTCTGTCTGCTTTCCTTTGTCGATTCTGTATGTATATTCATGAGCTACCATTCTCAATCAGTCTTCCCTGCCAGTCTGACACTGAGTGAGCCTGAGATGATTTGTGAAATGAGTAAACTTTTGTAACAGTTTAAATGAACAAAATACTACCAATACAAATTATAATACATAATCTACAGCTGCTAAAACTACTGGTGTCGGAACAATAGGTTCCGACTGCAGTGTCTATTGCAGGTGGAATTAAACCCAATAAAATAGATTATACACTATGGTCTGGACACTAAGACCAGATCTAACGCAATCGAAGTTACTGTGTTGTACTGCAACAATAGTATCGCACAGCGCTCTGAGGCAATGTCCTGACAGGAATGGACCCTCTGTCAGTGTTCCCCCAGTAGTCGCCATGCTACATCACTGGCCTGTGTTACACACAGCTCCAGCATGCATCTTCGGGCCTGTTCTAACAAACAGCTCCCTCACAGTGTCTGGCTGCATCCCCCAACAGCCAGCCCTGATCCTAATTAAAGCCCTCCTTATATACAGCAAAATCTGTAGCCTTGGGACAAACTCTGACCCTTGATTACGTCATTTTCAAAGTCTAGGGGTCTCTAGAAATCTTGGCATGGTGCCGGTGAACTTAACAGTAACCTTCTGAACAAAGGCCCTCTGTATATGGCTCTTGCTTCCCCAAAACCAGATGGCCTCAAATGTAAACTAATCCCCCACCCCAGCTATAGCGATATAGATTGGCTTTTAGGAGCACATGCAACATTCAGTTATTAAGAATATTAAGAATATCTATACTATGTGTGTTATCGTTATATATCTCTACATATGCACACATACACAAATCGGCATAAAAATCGAGACTTATGGACCACGTAGTTGTAGAAGTTGCTTCTTGCAACTGCGCCGAGGGACCTCTAAAACCATGAGCACTGGCAATCTGTAAGGGTGTTGTACTTGGCCAGGTGTCGCATAACTGCAGATGATCATGATGTCAGATATGCTAATCTCATCGAAACTTGGGAAAATATTATTGCTGCTCATAAAAAATCTGTTTTAGCGCGGATACACCTACTGGTATTCCAGTAAATTCCCACAACCATTAAGTTGATTATTCTAGCATTGGGAGTTTGGAGAATGTGATCCCAGCTCAGCGAGTCCATGACAGTTTTTGTTAATTTCCCTGCATGGGATCTTTTACTTCCCCTGGCACAGAGACCAGATAGAAACTATCCAGCGCCATGCAACCACATTTGTCATGAATAGCTAGTCAGAGAAACAGAGAGATAGCGTATCAGCAATGATATTGATAAGCCACCTCCATCAATTGGGAATCTCTCGACTTGAGAGAATAAGACCAATGGCGTAGAGCATCTCTTCCGAAAGACACACGCAACGTAGGGTGAACAAAATTGCCCACGGCTTCCTCTACATATATGCTACACTTACGTTTTAGGTTAAAGTGATGATGCTAGCATTCTTCCTAACAAGTGCGAGTGAGTAGCATTAGTTTGTCTATCTGAAATTATTGAGACCTGTTAGATCCCTGTATTATGCAAGATTTTCTAAAATATATATTTTATTTTGAGCATTCAAAATCATTGCCAGTTGGACTGACAAATCTCAAAAAGAGCCTACCATTGTTGATTACATTTTATGTTAGGGGTCGTTAACAATTGTCAACATCTACTTATTGATAAGGAGCATATGAAAGGGGGAGGGTGGTCAAGGCATATTGATTATAAGAATTGTTGTCACATGAGACTTGCATATCCTTAAGTTATGGGGACGATAAATAAATGTTTGTAAACATTATGATGATGGTTGTTATTATATGACCTCCACAAGTACTATATAATATATGTTACATACCTCCAGGACTCCTGAGTACACCTAATTAACTTCTTTAAAAAATTACAATAAAAATGTGGTGTTATTGGATTATATTGTGAATTTGTAATTATTAATTAAATGTTTTTTGGTGAATCATAGTTACAGATCATTAAGAGTTATGATGGAAGTAAAGTGTTGGCATGTTTAGTAGCTCTCTAGACTATATGCATGCCAGTGAAGATACACCTGGAAATAAAGTATTCGAGTAAACCATTTCGTGAATATTATATATATTAGTTAATGTGTTATTAAAAAATACTGTCGGATTTTATCCCGATACTCTGCTATTTAGGCCAATTTCCAGTAGTTGTAGAAACCTTGCAGGAGAGTTGGTAAGCTGCAATCTCGCATGTAGCACAGTAAAACATTGTTTAAGAAAATGCACATGCATTATCTGTTCTCATTTTGCCCCTACCACCCTCCCCCAGAATGGGAAGAAGAAAGAGATGAAGAACTGTGATAAAACTTTATTTGTTAACAAGGTACATATGCATAGCAAGCATTTTTACTTAAAAACAGTAGTAATGACAGTTAAAAACAGTAGTAACGACATGATACTAATATAACTGGAGTGACGGAATAGCTGCAACATGTATAGTAAAACAACTGTTTGTTTAAGCAAAGCATGGCAAGTGTAAATACACTGTAGAATGCATTTGATGTCAATAAAATGTATGATATTCCTCTCTAAAGCTGTCCAGAATATAAATTATCTATGTTTGACACCTATAAATGACTATTGTTTTTAGATAATCTATGGTTTTCTGTAGAAATCTATAGAAAACTATAGAATATCCTATAGAATATTCTATATTTCGGTTGTTTTGTCTCTTCATTCAATGGAGTCACCATGCTCATCGATAATAATTGGGTTTCATCGGATTCCATTAAGTTGTACACTGATGCCGCATCTACGCACGGGTTTGCTGCCGTTTTTGGTTCCAGATGGTTTAATGGTACCTTTCCGGAAATCTGGGATGGTTACAGCATTGCTCTATTGGAACTCTATCCTATCGTAGCCGCTTTGGAGCTTTGGGTACAACGCATGGCAAACCACTCAGTCCTGTTCCTAACTGATAACCAAGCTGTGGTGGACGTGATCAACAAGCAGTCCGCTAAGAACTGTCATCTAATGCGTTTACTTAGACGTCTGGTCGTGACTGCGTTGAAATTGAAAGTCTGTTTTAAATCTAAGCACATTCCAGGAAAGACTAATGTCATAGCTGACAAACTGTCACGCTTTCAGGAATCCGCAGCTCGGCAGATGGCACCTTGGCTCCAACCGCAGCTAATAGCGATTCCGGCAGCAATTCTTCCTTGGCAGCAGTGATGCTACATCTACTTAATGCTGCCTTGTCTGACGGTACTAAAAAGGCCTACAAACGATCTATTACATCGTACGCAGCTTTCAGCCGGAAACAATTTCCCAACTGTTCGATATTTCCAGCTTCAACAGGTCATTTGGCCACATATATAGCAAACCTTTTCTCCCAAGACTATGCTCCAGCTACCCTTATGTCTTATATGTCTGCTCTGTCGTATATTAATAAATTGTCTGGTATGCCGGATCAAACTCAACATTTTGTTATTAAAAAATTGTTGGCTGGGGCTCAGAAGCTAGCAGGTACACCTGACACCCGTTTACCCATTACTCCCTCTGTACTATACCAGATAGTTGACGTCTCACAATGTATTGCCTCATCCACCTATACAAGGTATATGCTACAGAGCATGTTTCTCTTGGCATTTCATGCATTCTTGCGCATTGGGGAAATGACGGTCCATTCTCGATCCAGGAGCGACGCTGTCATATAGTTGGCAGATGTCACCCTTTCTCGTTCACACATTGTTCTAGTTTTGTGTCATTTTAAGCACAACACATCTGGGCGCCCTGTCACTCTGTCCATTTCGCAACGCACAATCAGTATTGTCCTGTGCAAGCACTTTCTCGATTCCTGAAGGTTCGTGGTCCATTTAAGGGCCCACTGTTTGCATTTCCTAATACCTCCCCTGTTTCTCGAAACTATTTTTGTCAGCACTTGCATAAAGCTCTCCAGTGGGTGGATCTGGACCCCAGTAAATAAAAGCTCACAGCTTTCGAATCGGTGCCGCTACCACGGCAGCTGACATGGAGATGAGCGAAACACAAATTCAATCTATGGGCAGGTGGAAGTCCACTGCCTTTAAACGCTACATTCGTATTTCTATGCTGCACATGACCAACACTTGATTTGTCTCGTTTTTCCTGTAAGCGTTGGGTGCTTCAGCTTGGCTGGCGCCCATTCTGTACTGTAATATTCCTACTGATCTACCATATTATATATTATTGGGACACACTCTTTTGTCGATATATTAAATTTTTGTATACTGCTGTAGGCAGGTGTTGTTGCAGCATGACTGGCTTCCATTGTTTGCAGCAGTATTCCCAAGGATATACAAAATCCTGTTTGTTTGAGACACTCTTTCCCCACCTGCTTTAAGTCGCCCATTGTTATTCCCAGTGGTTGTTGCAGCATGGCTGGCATCCACTGTGTATAGCTTGGCAATAAGGAGCACGACTGATCACCCTGGCATCCAGTTCATGGTCACTTATCTGTTTAACGTGTAACATTGCCAGGTTAATTGGCGGTTATATTGAATAGACGCTGCAGCATGGCTGGCGTTTGTCTTACTTAACGTGTATTGATACTTATTTTACTTTTTTCCTGTTAGTACCCGTACGACTCCATAGGCAGTTTAATGCACTGGCAGAGCCCTGGGGTGTGGTTGGGCCTCTAATGCAGGAGGCCGGGTGGGGGGAAATTACCACCCCACCTTTGCTAATCTGATTTGTCATTTGATAATTGTTTGTAGTACCTCGATGATAGTATCAGTTGTTTAGCGCTTAAGCTCTATCTCATCGAGTGATGTATATTTGGTTTGTTCCTGTTGGTTACAATTATTAAATGACCGTTACCAACTACATTAATTCTTATTCAATTATTATAGCAAACAAGCTCAGGGTTCTGCCAGTAAGCAATCAGCAGGGTATAAACAGATTATATTGCCTGTTAACTGAAAAAAAGATGTCTATTTACTGCAAAGTCGTGAATATTGCCTAACATAATCACTGTCCCAGTTATTTTTTTCCAGTACTGCATATGATACATACACATACATGAAACTGTGGTCCATATGTTGTTGTCCAGCATACATTAAAGATTATAAATAATTTTATAATAATGTACTGCTGTATATATTCGGTAGCTATATGTCAAGTATTCAGGTACAATAGCTGATTCCAGTGTTTGCGTATTCTGGATGAATACTGCAAGCTGGTAGCAAGAATAGCCTTCATAAAATGAAGTCTATGTATAAAGCGATATATTAAGTTCCTAATTACAGATTGGCAACACTGTACATCAAATAAGGTGCATAAAAACTAGTAATTTCATACTTAGATACACCAAGGAACAACTTGAAAATATTATGATATGTCACATGTAATCTATTAATTGTTGATTTCTTATAATTCCACCATAATTGCACAGTATACATCGGGGCACTTGTGTAGAATCCGGACCCACCTCGATTTCGCCGTTATAACTTGAGTTTTGCGTAACTTTGATATCTCAGTGCGTTAGTTCCATTATTCAACATTATCCCAGGCATATTTACGTTTAAGAATATTGCGTGTTAGCGCACTTTTGGGGCATAAATAGCGCCCCGGTTTGCATCAACATACGCCGGTATATCGCTCATTTTACGAGCGCGATGCGGTAACGCACGACCGCAACGGTGCAGACTAGCGCAAACCGGGTCACTATGGGCTTCAAAAGTGTGGTAAGACACAATATTTTCGTAATATAAATATGCCTGGGATGATGTTGAATGATGGAATTTACGCTCTGATGTATCACAGTTAGGCAAAACTCAAGTGTTAAAGGGGAGCTGTATAGAATTTATCCCACCACGTGGCGCTGTGATTTGATTAAGATTTAGTTACAATATCTGTCGCTGTGGACAAGAGGGCCAGGCGTTTCCCCGGAAGTAAACATAAAGCATGTGGTTGCCGTGGGATCATCAATGGAAGACAGACCCAAATCAGAGGAAACGCGCAATCAACAACAAAAGAAAGTTGCGGAAGCTAAAAGGAAGAAGAAATATGACAGCAGACGCATTTATCTGGGGCATGTTTTGGATGAATGGGAGCGATAACGACGTTTAGCTGGACAAACCCACTCAACATTTGCCGAGCATCTGCTGTCTGTGCACTCCCAGCACTGTGGCTGTGCCCAGGCTGGGTGTACAGATTATTTCGAAGCTGACAGGTCAGTGACGTGATAATGGTCAATGTATTAGCATGATGGGCAGCTGGTAGGGGAGGGGTGTATCAGGATGTGGAAAGTGGAGATAAAAATAAGGAATATGAAAAAGTGGAGATCAAAAAAATGTGAAAATTAGGGGGTGGAGGTAAAACGAAGAAAATGGGATCCTTATTATAAGGCTTATAATTATACCCCGCTGGCGCTGATGATTTTGTGTAACAAGTAGGCCTACATAAATTTTAATTATTTCTCTATGTAAAAGACATTTATATCTAGGTCAACATAGGCTCAGGTTTTATATATACTTTATAATTATATACTTACTATGCTTATACAGTGAGTGTAAAGCCTAAAGGTCGTAACACTGTACGAAAACAGATCCCGAGGCCCCCCATAGACCATGTCATTCAGGCTCATACCACAATAATTTTGTTTTGCAAGCCATTTATTTTTGGCATACACAACACATGCATTGGTCTCCCCCGGGGGGGGGGGGGGTACTGCCATAAATGGTAAGTTTGGAGAGGAAGGATTCCTTGTGTTGTGTCCTCCTAGGGGATACATATTATATGTGGTTGCAACAAATTTCTTCTATTTTTTACAAGGAATTTCCCATTTTATCAGTAATAGAACTCCTGTTTTTGAGAGCCATCCATCATTTGACGACTTGAATGGCACAATATTTACAATAAAAATTTGGCAAATTTAAGGTAATACTTGCATTTATCATTATGATTTACAAGAGCTATTGCTTTACAAATTTATGAGGAAAATAATTAAAATTTACGATGATAGTAAATGGCCATTTAGAGTTTGTGATAATGAATATACCTATTTGACCTCACAACAATGAAGACTACATGTAAATGGCGATACTGCTACTAAGAATAGCTCTACTACATGTATGCATGTAGACATAAGACAAATCTGGAATTAATGTGAAACAGTTGACATTTTTAGTATTTTGTTAGTATTCCCATGACATACTTTGGGCCATTGAAGAACTTTGAAATGTATAAATTGTATCCATTGTTTCTTTATTACGACATCAAACAAGCTTTGACAACATTAATGGTTGTATTTTTTACTCCTCCATGACAGATGACATAAATATATATATCTTTATTGTAATTGATAACTTTGGCTTTTTCTAAAAAATTGTTCCTTTTCATTGCAGCAAAAAGATGACAAGTACATATATGTATATAAATATAAAATAAATTTAATTTATCGAGGTGTTATACACATAATACTGATAAGCATCCAAATTATATATCATAATTTCATAAACATCAAAATAATGTCTTTTGTATTATCAATTACCTCGAGAATGCACACACATTTTATCAGTGTGAGTGTATAAACATTGTGTTATTTATCCAATTAAACCAGTCGGGCAACCTTAAAGCCTGTATACATACCATCAGGTGATGGAAACCTATCCCTTATAGCCCACACAACTGGGTAAGACAACCCTGTTGCCACTTCCTAAGTGGTCAAACCGCCATAAAACAAATTGTCTGTAAGCTGCATGACGAAAGTTGTCATTTGTTGGCTGGACATTGTATGTATGTATGACTGTGACGGCAGCATAGTTGTTCTTCTGGTCGTGGCATTTGTCGACATCGACCGCAGTGACACCAAGGGTGGCCGAAGTTATGTGTTTGTTGTAGATTGGCCTTGCTGATACAAGTCCTCAGCCACAGACTGCAAAGATTCATTGAGGTCATCTGATACAGGAACACAGATTGTTGATATATCCTGGTCTTCTTCCTCACCTTCCAGAAAGGCCACCATCAAGTCCTGGTTTATAATTAAGTAATAAATAAAAGTATGTATGCATGTATATGATATACAAAATAATGTTTTTGATGTAAAATATGTATAATTATACATATATATATATTCTTCTACATCCCTACCTTCACGATCCATATAAAGCATTCTCATGAATATTCGGGACTGTCCGTCAGACTTCGATTAGCTACGCCGAGTTAATAGATGCAAGAAAAACGTCATCAACATGTGTGTATTTGGATCAGCCACCGCCATGCGAATGAGTCGTGACTGATAAAATTATCAAAAGGAAACGTGGACCAGCTGCTGTTTATGTCACAGATTTAGCAAAGAAAAGAATGAAAATATATGGAATAAACGGAGAATGAATATAGTGACAGCTCATGACAGACGGATTGATTTAAAAGAAAAACCAGATCTCCACACACGAAGCCGCCAATGGCATATTGAATGATTGACATTGTTTTTGTTGGAATATAAAAACATACAAAATCTCACCTATGGTTCTATCATGTTCCTTTTTCTCCTGGTACATGTGGCTATACATTTTAAAGTTTAGTTTTAATTAAATGTTTAGATAACAGAAACTTATTGAAGCCGAAAAACATTCAATAATGAAAGCATTTTTAGGTATGTCAACAAAAAAATAGAATATGTTATATCATCATTTAAATGGTGCTACATGATGGATAATGATATGTAGTTTACTACCCTTTTTGAATTGTTTTGATATCTTCAGTATTTGCGGTGCTATTCAACTTTTAAATCTTAAAATGGTGGCATTTTTTGTCTATTGGTTTTCAGTCTGCATGAGGACTGCATTTATTTGATTGGAAAATAGTAATAACATTGGAACCTTTTAACTTACGTATGTGAAATCAAAAATGGTGCAACACTTAAGGAAATGTCAATTTTGGTGACCTTGACTTGACCTTCACAGTTGACCTACTTTCCACTTTTGACCTAGATTTGGTCCACAGCATGGGATTAATTCTTATTAATGGCATCATTTAGCTGAAAATTAATTAGGTAATGAGCACTGTTAACGTTTGAAGTATGAATATTGCCAATGTAATGAATTTAATACTATGCAACCTTTAAACGGCTATTAGAACTTGACCTATTTTTCACATTTGACCTATATACCTGAATTTATGGCATAATTAATTCATAAATGCACCCACTGGATGAATCATGATACAACCCTTTAGGAAATGTCAATTTTGGTGACCTTGCCTTGACCTTCACACCTGACCTACATTCCATTTTGACCTAGATTTGACCTACATACTGGGATTAATTCCATATAAATGACATAATTTAGGTGAAAATGAATTAAGAAATCGGCAATTATCATTTGGGTGCAAAATTGCTAATATAATTACTTTAATGCTATGTAAACTTGTAAATGGCTATTAGAACATGACCTATTTATTTGACCTATATTTCACATTTGACGTATGTACTGAAATTAATGGCGTAATTAATTAATAAATGTGCACACTGGACGTTTGAGGGATTACAAATGTCAAAGACAATAATACATATAAACTTTAATGAACTGTGACCTTGTAAGTACCAATTTTTAATACAACCTACTAGCAGTACAAATTAATTCGAAAGTGGCGCAATCAATGTTTGAGGGATGGAAGTTGTTAATATATAATTTCATGCTATGTAACCTTGTACATGCCTCTTTTAACATGGCCTACTTATTTAAACTAGTGCTCACAGTTGACCTATGAACAGGGATTAGTAGAATAATATTTACCGGACCATTTTGTGTACTAGAGGACCTTTTACTGAACAGTGCCTAGCAGATTTATATTGGACATGTATCACTCCCCTAAATTTTGACTGAATTCAAAATGAGTTCACCATGGAAATAAAAAGAACACATTTTATAGGTCAATCAAGTAATGGTGTGGGAGATTAAAGTTAACTTGGCTCCTATAACTGAGTGTGAAGATTTTTTACAAAACATGATATCATTGAAAAAACCATCAAGGCAATTTATTATAACGTAAACAGTGCAGCACCATTCGTAATATTTTACAAAGGTTAATGTCCCAAACACCAGGTTATTATATAAATGTTCATAATTTCACGATAGGTAACGTGCATAAGTCCGTGCAACATGCACTGAAGTTCATACCTTCACGATAGGTAACATGCGTAAGTCCGTGCAATATGCACTGAATTATAGTTCATAATTCACGATAAGTAATATGCATAAGTCCATGCAATATGCACTGAAGTTCGTAATTTGTGTGTGAAAGTCCACGAAAGTTTGCACTGGGTTTGCTACGACACCAGCCACTTCTACCATGATCAGAGAACTCTGCCAGTTGCTGATGAGTCGACCCATGCAAGGAGCAATGTCTATAATTCTCAGTTGAATAGCAGCTTTCATTATGTGAGCATATTTTCACTGCACATAACTTCCAGTTGAGCAACGGATGTGAGGTAAGCATAACTTTAGCCGCACTACCCATTTCTGCTGATATCACAGCTCTGCCAGTTGTTGAAGAACGGAAACATCCTAGTAGCGACGTCTACATTTCTCAAAGTCATGTAGCAATGTTCTTCAAGTGTGCACATTGTTATTCCACGTAAATTTGAGTTGAGCAATGGATATGAAGCGACTATGATGCCAGACACTTCTGCAGAGATCAAAGAGCTTTGTTAATTCCTGAAGAGTTGACCCATGCGAGCACTTGCCATTATTGACATTGGTGCAGGCCTACAGCTGTTTCCTGTTAGGCACAGTCTCGTGCGTAGGTAAGTCAGTAATTTGAAAATTTACTTTACAAATACAATAGCAATTTCTAAATAAATATTCTTAGAATATTTTAACAATGATGATTTCTAATTGAATAAGAATTTAATTTTGAAAGGTAAAGAAAAACAATTGCAAATTTTGAGCTGTATATATATGAATGAAAGGTTGTCTGCCAAGGAGGATGCAGTTGAAGTTATGTATACAGTGACAGTAGTGATATGCCAAATGTTTTGCAGTTGTGTTTTGAAAAGTAATTTTTATTCATAATGGTTGTTTTGGTTAAACTGTTTTTTGAAGTGACAATTCTGACGATTAAAAAATGTATTAGAAAAAATAGTGACAGAGTGCACATGTTGTAGCATGAAGAAAGCAGCTAAACCTGTTGGCATCGCTTGAAAGCTATAATAGCTGCTCTCCTCATGCTACTGACATATCTCTTCATGCCAATGGTACTCATGTGCACTCCGTCTCTTGCAAAATGCTTTGGAAGAAACAATTCACGATGTGCCCAGAAATTTATTTTATTTGAATCAGTGATCAGCTGGGCTATTCGTGTACTAACAATGTGCCGGGCTTAGTCAAAATCATTTGGAACAACATAGTTGCTGCCGGACTTAGGAATTCGTGTTAGAATATGGCATATCACTACTTGTAATACAGAAGGTATTGAAGTCAGTTTGTGAGCAAATGACACAATACCTTCTGCCAATTCTTCAGGTGCACAGCCATTGCATAGATCATTCGTTCCTATGTCGATTAAAACAACATTTGGCGCCTCTGCACACACAGCTCCAAATTCACGGAACAAACCACCCAAGGTAAGTCCCCCCTTTCCTAGAAAGACAACCTTGTCAAACATACAAGACAGGAGAAGGTCGGGACAGAAATAGCGGTACTCAGCATTGCTGGTACACGCTTCTGACATGCGACGCACAAAACTGTGCCCAACGATTAGCAGTTTGGCCTTGCGTGCTTCGGAATCCATTCTGAAAATAAAATAAAAAACATTACATTTTTGTAATACCACACTTTTCTTAGTGCACACAACATCGATATCACTTCGGTGTTGTGATTCACGACAGAAGCCACGTGGAGGCGACAGTGTGAACATTCTGTCCTTGTATGTGAGTATGCAAGATTGTTTGATATATCGTAACTTATCTTTATCTTCACCACCAGAATTCCTGAGTATTTGTGGCATGAAATACAAATCACAACAAGATATTATGACTCGCATAAAAACACCACAAACAAAACAGTAAATATTATTAACATCAACAAAATGGATAGTCAACATGACTAGACTGAATTATAAAATGTGAATTCCAATAATATAGGAATACAGGTGATGTAAATTAAAGTAGAAATATTAACTGATCGTAATTTCTATCATAAAATACTGATACAGACACAATAATAATATACACGTATTACATTTTATTAACACAACTTACTAAAACTAAACTGTTAAAAATGTGGATTGTTCAGATTAAGAACGTATTCCTATACTGATTGAAAAGGAAGTAGCGCACAGCCAGTCACAGATGTGACATCAATAGACATCGCCGTAAATGTCAGTGTTTTCGAAATTTTGTAACTTGTCCTAAAAATATTGATCACTAGAAAACAGTATTGCATATATAACAAATATCCAATCACAACTTTCTAACATTTAACTGATAAAAGTGGGGATGGCACAGATTACAATGTCGATCGCGCATACGTTAGAATGGCGCCGCGCCTCGGCGCATACATTATAAACAGCCGCTAATGCGCCGAGCGACATACAAAACGCATCAAACTGGCACGCTACCGGTCATCTAAGATTAGTCTTCCTTGCGTTCCGCATGGATATACAAGATTCATAGGATTCTAGTTTCACAAAGACACCTAAGCATTTTTAAGATACACGCTAAAATATATTAACATTTTTGTAAGTAAACAACGCAAAGTTCACCAACCTTAATCTTGCCCGGCCGAATACAATGTAACAGATTTTACCCGCCGAGCATCTTCTGATGGCATTCATTGGTCGATATAAATGTCAACAGTAAACAAAATTACATATCGAGATCCACGACGTTTTCCGAGACCATGTGATCCAGCAGATCGACTGCGCGGCAAAAAACCTGCGCCATTTCTGGAACGCGTTAAACCGACGCTGAGCGGTGCTGCCGCCCAGCGGATGTTGACATACCTAGCATTTTGTTAAAATACGAAATAAATTCGGGAACTTTTGCATTTGGTAAGTTTAGCTTTTAGGCCCGCACCTCGAAAAAACCATGAAAACGGTTACCTACAGTCACCAAACTTCACACCATATATCTACAACATCTATGCTACACATGCCCAATTATTACGTAATAAAAAAATTAATTTACTGTTTTTTATCGATCAAAATGTACAAGACATTCGCTCGTTTTTACATGTATTTATTAATTCCACCGGAAACTGCGGTAGGTGGCGCCACTTTATGGATGCCTTCAGACGTGGGGATAGATCAAAATTCATATTTTATTGACTTTTTGACAATAATTATTATTGTCAAAGTCAATAAAATGCACGATATTTCATTAAATTAATTAATTAAATATTAATATTAAATAAGGATATGTTAAACTTAATGTTGACAGCAGCTGAGGGTATTTAGTACGGTTATTACTATTAGTTTGAGTAATTATTGCTGCATTTTAATAATGTCTACCAGAGGTAATTTATCATACTATGATGCAGTATATATTATTTTGTGTTTACTAACAATTTGTTTGTTGCAAAATTTAATGATGTATATTGTTTTATATGCTGTACTGTGCTATCCATGATGTATACATTAATTGACCGTAATTAGGTAAGGGTATTTCCCAGTCTAAGGACAGACTAACAAATTCTGCTTGGAGGAATGCCGAGATAATTTTGGAACACAATTTAGACTCGGTTCTCACGTATCAGAGGGGTGATGCAAGACTAAACAGAAGTTATCATATTATTCTGGGAGTTGATGAAAATCTAAATTGCTTAGGAAAATTTGGTGTGATTTGTGGGTATGATATCAAACATGACCTGAACGCAGTACGTTTCAAAACTAGTATTTTAACTTACTGTGATTCAGCAAATAAGGGTAGGATAGGTATAGCAACTATTAGCAACTGTGATATTTCAGATGTACATAGGATGCATCTAGAAATTATATATTTCACCGCTGTTACACCTGTTTATTCGCAATCAATCCCAATATCTTGAGGTTTTGAAATTCGGCATGGAAATATTGCCCAGAAAAATTGGCTAGCTAAGTCAAAGTTCCGCATGTAGGATCAGTTGACTTTTACGGAAGTATACAATAGTTTGAATATACGCTGAAAGCTGTGAACCATTGTGACCCGCCAGTCCGAGATGAGACGCTTCTCGTTGTCGCTTATCACAAGCTATGAGCCAAAACAGTACAGCACCGATTTTTTTATTTAAAGGAGTTTCCATCGTGAAATCATCCGGTATAGATTAAAGTTTCAAATGTTGGTCATTACATGGCAAAGACGTTATCTAAATGTGTTTATTTTGATGTTTTGACAGTGAGAAAACCGTAGCCAAAATATAGAATGAAAATTGAATCAGTTTTTCTCCAAACCATACATTTCGCATTTACAAGATTCAAATTGCTGTATCTTTGGATATGTTTTGAACATAGGAAACATCGGGGTATTGTTTTTCTCTCTCTGGGTGTGCTCTATATGACTATGCAATAAAAACAACAACGTTTTTGTATGGTGGGTCATAATTTATGTCAACAATTTTCCAAACGTATTCAAGACATAAAAACATTACATGATCATAACTATAATCTGTTTCACGTTTTAAGACGGCAACACTGACGTTGAGTACAATGTCAACATGATGTTGATGCTGGCACAAAATAATCATAGTGATAGAATAGTCAACAATGACTGTGATCACTATACGGAAGGAAGGAAGGAATGAAAATAAGCAAATCAGTTGAATGAAAAACCGTCCCAACAGAAAACTATTATATGCACACAACTGATTAAGCAATATGTTTATAATAGAAACGAATTATATTAATTGGCGTTGGTTTAATCTCTATCGGACCATTAAGGCGAAAAAAAGAAACCCTATGGTTTATCTACTAACCATTCAATATTTTTACAACACATTTACCTAGTCATTTTTTTGGACAAGAAGGGAGTATGCAGACTTTTATAATCCTCCTATTTATTAGTTAAATATCTGTCAATATTATGTTCTTTAAAATGTGTTTTACTTATTGGCAAGCTTGCCGCTTGTGTTATTTATATAACAATAATTGGCATTCATTGGCACTTCTTGTTATGAATGAAAACGTTCTAATATCTAATCTCGCGTGCCCTCTTAATTGTTGATGTATTCTCCATCATTCCGTGATGATGAAGTTAGCTGGAGGTATATTTTATATGTAAATCACGGAAAATTATTAACACCCACAGTAGGTGATGCGTAGTCAGGTCGGTCCTAAGTTACTAACGTCGTTAATTTCGAATGTTGTAATATTTAATACATTAAATACTATCAACCTGCTATGCTAGTTCATATGACTAATTTCATGTATCGCCCTGGTCACTCTCTAACTTGTCGCCTGTAGTATATTATTGTGGCCGTAGTGCATGCACACCATTTTTTAATATAATAACATTTGCCATTCTCCATCCATCCATCCATGCATTGTATTATAAGATCCTGTAGTGTCACCACATCCTCGTTTGATGCAGTTAATTGACTGAAGAGTTTTGTATCATCCGCAAATTTACAAATAAATCATTATTACAAATACCATCGTTTATATGTCGTTTATATTTAAATAGTAAATAAAACTGGTGGCGTTGCCGAACTGCTCCCAAGACTGAACTGTATAGTGACCCCAATCTTTACAGCTGACCATGGCATTCCGACCTTGATCGATCATTTACGACGATTCGATCGTTAATTGTACCCTGTTGGATGGCCATTCCGTTACCCATGGACTGACATCGCCTCATGGGCCACTCTCCAAAAAACCCTGACAGCACGTTTTTTTAAATTGCTAATTGGCCGTTTGCTATCTGTTTAGAAAAAATATACTGCATTTCACAAAAACGGTTAAGCCCGGCCGGTACCAAGTTTTTTTTGTGTTTACCATGGCGCGATCGTATGTGACATGGCGTTTTTTCTTAAAAACAGGTTTTTTCTGGAAACAATTATAATATGTAATATTAATTATTATTTATGTATCCATACATTTTTTTATAATTGGGTTTGTTATTTTTGTCTCAATCCACATTTAAGCTTGATATACGACGTAACCAGTTAAAGTTTGGCTGTTTTTTATTTGCACAAAGATCAAATTTACAGAGAATATAACAGTAACTGTAAAGGTTTACTACCAACGTTATCTTTTAAAAATAAACAATTTCTAATAGTGGCACATTGGTGAAGAAGTTTGGTATCGGGCGTCACTTGTCAATTAGCAATTGAAAACAGTTGGGTAGAATCATGTACCTTATGGAACTATAATAATTATTATAGTGTGTTACGTCGATAAGATAGTTTACCTTGGCATCAGATATTAAAACAATTGAATTTCCAATATTGAGTATTGGAAATAAATGCATGTTTAAAAAGTGGAAAGCCTATTTATTGTTGGGTGTTTAAGGCTACTCTAACAGGAATTAGGCACCTTTACTTACATGTTGCTATATGGAGTTATCCATATCCTGAAACACCTCGTCTACACGAATCCAATGATGTGTCTAACTTGGATGTGAGATTACAAATGAGGAAATAATGGGAAACAATACAACGTGGAAAGTTTAAATTTAGACGAACTGTCGGACTTTTAGGGAGAGCGGCCCTCATTTGCACTGTACGTGTACTTTCATCACAAGTCGGTGTCTTAGTCATGGGCTAAAGATTAATTGAGTTGAACACCATTGCGTTCAGGATTATACGTTATAAAATTGTGTTTATGTATTACGACTACCGGTATTTAATAACTGTATTTATACTGTATAAGGTACAGCCAAGGTACCATTAATTTTATTCCGATTTTGTATTAACAATACGAAGCCTCAACAATTTGCAGTTAAGTATGCACTGTATCTGGTTCAAGTAACACTATTATCCAGAGCATTGTCATGTACAGAACACTTGCGAATAACACAAAAAAGGCCCATTTAAAAATAGGTTAATTTTAACGAATGCAGCCGCCAACATGAAGGAAATCACCAGCAGACAGGAAACGGGAATCCGGAAGGAAGTTAGTGAACCGGAAGAAAGTTACTGGTATTCATACGCCGTGCGCGCGCAGTGTGTAGAACATAAATTTCTCCACGGTTGCAATATTTGGTTTTGTTTCTGTTTTTATACCATTGTACATGTGTTCACTAATTGGTACTTGTAACCGAAATAAAGTTAATTCATTCATAACTGGCAGTGAGCAGTCAAACGCGATTCTGAGTCAGACTATCTTCCTGGCGAAGTCACGCAGTCAGGCGAGAGTCGGTTAAGCTTGACTAATAATTATTAATACACGGCAAATCTTGACAATGGGTGTGTCTAAAAGCCCGACCACTCGTGAACATGACGTCAACCGCAAAATGTGTACCTATATTTAGCACTCGCATGGCGCTGCGGCGAGTGCAGCGCCACGGCAGGAAATAGGTCCTAAGTGAACATACAATTAGAGATACTTTATATGTATCACATCCATAATAAACTAACAAAACAGTAATTTAAGAAATTTTGTGTTAAGCACGCTATACATATGCACGTTATTCTGTCGTGCGGCTCATTCCCAGGTATCACTGTTCACGAACACTCGGGCTTTTAGCCTTTCCTAGGAGGAGAGGCTAAAAGCCCGACCATTCGAGAACACTTTTCTAGTACATCCATATTAGGCCTCATATTTAGATATAGTGAAAACTGCTACAGAATGATACTAACGTATTTTTTATTATCCAACAAGAGTAGATATAACATATTGTCGTTCTCTTGTGTCACTGGTCCCGAAAACTGAATAGTCGGGCTTTTAGTTTTTGCTAGGGTGATAGCCAAACACCCGACCATTCGGGACCACTTTTTTAGTCCTTGCATCATATATATAGACATTGTATATACTCTATATACTGAACAATGCCATAGTAGGATAACGGAGACGTTTTACTTTCCAACAAGAAAAGATATAACATCATCGTTCCTTAAGTAGTGTCACTATACATGGTCCCGAAAACTCGGGTATTTCGACTTTGCTATGGTGAAATGCTACAAGCCCGACCATTCGGGACCACTTTTTTTAGTCCATACATCAGAAGCCTTGTATCGTATACTTGTATACTATATCGAACAATGCTACACTATTTAATTACGTATTATTAAAATTTTCGTCGTTCCTTTTAGATTGTCACCGGTCCGGAAAACAAATTTGTTGGCCTTTGCATACCAGGGTGAAAGACAAGCGTTCTTGACCAATGGTCGAGGTCTACTATATACATTCTGTCTATGGACACGCGTTCGACGAAATGATTACTATTTTCATAATTGATGTGTAATTGTCAATTATGTGACAGGTTTTAATGAATAGTCACGCGAGCGTGTGCGTGCGCGCGCGCGCGTGTGTGTGTATGCGTGTAGACTATATGTGTGTGTGCGCGTGCGTGTGTTTGTTTACGTGTGCATGCGTATGTATTTCGTTGCGCGTGCGTGCGTGCATGTGTGCATGCGTGCGGGTCATGCGCCCAGTTGCGAAACTGTCGGCCGGGCCTTCTCGATCGGGGAGTGAAGTCCATTCTCGAAAACTCCGTCATTTCGATGGTCACAAGTTGACAACATACACCTGTATGGACAACGATTGTTCCACGCGTACTGTAGCCTATCTTAAGTTACTTAATGAAGCAATGAAGAAGTAATTTACCACTTGTATTAGGACCATTCGGAACCATTTCCCTAGTGCATACATAGAATGCGTTATGATGTATTTATATACTATAAACAACAATTTAACAATATTACGTTAGTATCCTACTGTATGGCCGGATAGTAATGTAGTATTGTTAAATTGTCCAACATCGATAACAATATATCCGTCAGTCCCGTGTGTCACTGTTCACGAAAACTCGGGCTTTTAGCCTTTCCTAGGGAGAAATGCTAAAAGCCCGACCATTCGGGACCATTTCCCTAGTGTGTGTTGTGTGTTTCAGTGTGTTGTGTGTTTCAGTGTGTTGTGTGTGCGTTGTGTGAGTGTGTTGTGCGTGTGTGTGTGTGTGTGTGTGTGTGTGTGTGTGTGTGTGTGTGTGTGTGTGTGTGTGTGTGTGTGTGTGTGTGTGTGTTGTATGTGCTGAGTGTGTGTTCTCTCTGTGTGTGTGTATTATGTGCGTGTGTGTTGTATATGTGTGTAGCTGTATGTTGTGTGTGTGCGTTATGTGAGTGTGTTGTGCGTGTTTTGTGTGTGTGTGTGTGTGTGTGTGTGTGTGTGTGTGTGTGTGTGTGTGTGTGTGTGTGTGTGTGCATGTGTTTGCATGTGTGTTGTGTGTGGTGTATGTGCTGTGTGTGTGTATGTTGTATGTGTGTGTGGCTGTGTGTTGTGTGAATGTGTTGTGTGTCTTAAGTGTGTGTGTGTTGTGTGTGTGTATTGTATATGTGGTAGCTGTGTGTTGTGTGAGTGTGTTTTGTGAGTGTTTTGTGTGTGTTAAGTGTGCGTGTGTTGTGTGTGTGTTTGTGTGTGTGGTGTATGTGTGTTATGTGTGTCAATGCATAGACTATATAGATATCGTACATTCATATTATCACAGTAGAATAATATTAATGTAATACATCCAACGTATGCGAAAACATAACACTGTCATTTCCGTGTGTCTATGGTCACGAAAACCCTCAATTTTAGCCTTTCCTATGGGAAAGGCTTGCCCGACCATTCGGACCATCTAGTGCAACAATATTCCCTTAGACTATGCCAAACTATTCCGCCTGATCATCTTTTGTCATTGGTATGGTGAATTCCTTGTCCCATGGACAAATCGGCGAGAGCATGAATAATTATGTGTTGCCATTCCAAGTATGTGAGTCAATTCAGTTCAAACAATGTGCAGGGCAAGACCTTGTCATACTTTGAGGAACCACCCGTCTTAGGTCGGCATTCCTGTCACATCTGTATAAACAGCCAGCTCCTGTACCAATCTCGTTGTGGTCATGCAACATTACTCATTACCCTCACATTACAATATATTTTGTAGACGACAACCCTCATGCCGAATGACAATTGGCGGGTGGGCTGTGCCTCGTTAAAAACGATCAGCCAAGGGTACACGTCAGCAGTTTAGCTCGAGCTCCCTCATGGTTAATCATCTAAAGAAAGCGCAAGATCATCTTGCCAGTATAGTGCCTGATTAAATGCATGCGGTAAATGAAACCTTTTACTTAAGGTTATGTATACACTCAGAGAGTGAGAGAGAGGGGGAGGGAGAGAGGGAGACAGAGATGCGTAGAGGGTAGAGGGATGGGGGCTCGAGAGATTCGTTCTCATTTCACACCACAATGACAGTCGATTCGTAGCTACACTCATTAATCAATGATGCATTGTTGGTCTGGTTACATTTAATCATTATCCTCTGCGACACTATATAATCCCGATTAGTGGCCGAAACGCCCCACAACTTCAGTAAACTGGTGTACGTCTATAGTGAAAAAAATTTCACTTTAACTCTAGCCACAATGACTGCTAACATTGACTGGCTTCCGTCGTATTTTCACAAAGAAACTATTAATGATGATTACATCACTGGCTGGATCGCAACTGAGGAACAACTGGTTTCTACACTGGAGTGTCACAAACGAGCTACCACGACCAACTTTGTAGTAGGCTACCGGTATGTATTTGGAGACTAGTGCATAACGATGTGCCATTAATGTTTCACACGGGAGAGTAAAGTCGGTTTAAAGTTGCATTATGAGACCGTCCATCCTTTAAATAAAAATGTCCAGTGAACCAGCATGCTCTAGCAATGCTAAGATAAAACGGCAGAAAAGACTGTACATGGCATCATACGGTTATGATTGTGTCTCAAATTGCCCCACTCAAATTGCTATTGTGTTTGCGGAGCTACGATGTATACAGAGGCATTGGCCATGTGCTGTCACCACAAGCCGCTGTCTCCAACCCCATGCACCCTGCTGTGAAGGAGAAGCTGTACTCTTACATGGCTCTTGGCATCACCTCGACACCCATTATGCGACGACTGCCGACACAGTTTGTTCAGGAGGATTTGTTACGCTAAGAACATGTCAGCGTAAACAAGAACGACGCTTCGGCCAATTTCTTCCTTCGGCCATGTACCGAACGAAAGACGACAGCTGCCTGCAACGAAAGTGTGCAAGCATGCCAAACAAGACCGAGGTTTCGCTGTCTGTGATGATAACGATGATGATGGTGAAGCTGCTACGTCTCATCAGTTTCTTTTCGTTCACCAGAATGGTGCACAAAAAAGGCTTCTCAATAAATACGGTGACATTGCACTTCTGGATGCCACCTACAAGACAACTAAATATAGCTTTCCCCTCTTCATGCTAGTAGTCCGCACCAATGTTGGTTACCTGACTGCTGCAGAGTTTATTTGTGCAGTCGAAACAACAGAAGCCATCACAAAAGCACTTCAAATAATATCTACCTGGAATCCACAGTGGACCCCGTCGTACTGGATGGTGGATTACAGCGACGTGGCGTACCAGGCCATACGGCATGTCTTTCCCAGGGCACCGATTTATCTGTGCACCTTCCACCGGGAGCAGGCTTGGATGCGATGGGTTCGTTATGGTATGTGTACTCTTGTATGATGATACAAAAATTAAGTCATTCAGCACATAAACAGAATGGTTGTTATTGATGATTGCACATATTATCAGCTGCACCTCTGTAACTATTGCATTTTGTGGAAACACAGTCACAAATATAAGTTATGTGCATAGTGATGGTCAAATGTGGGTAATCATGTGTCACATATTGGAGATAAATGTTTCAGGCAAAAACCGTCTGGGTGTGGGTGAAAGGGAGGTCTTCCTATCATCCATGCGGACCATTGCAAATGCGGAATCCAAACTGACCTACGTGACAGCGGTGAAAGACTTTAGAGCAAGTCACCTTTACAACACAAACAGGAAGGTGAAGACATACACTGAAAACTGGTGGCTCAATATACCTGAGGTAAGTTGACTCTCACGTAATGGCGGCTGACTGGAGTAAGACCCAATTAATAATAATACTAGTAATAACACCCCAGTGATATTGACATGTGTATACATACAGAAATATATATCATGGAAGCAGATGAGGATTAAAGTCATAGAAGCAGCTTTAAAATGTTTGTCATAAAAAACAGGTGTGGTTGGTGTTGGTATATATATTTAAGGACAAAATGTATTATCGTTTCTCATGAAGAAAAAAAACTACTTCTTTGTTGTCAGAAAATAAATCACGCTCTTGCATTTTGTACTAATAAATAACAATCAAAATCAAGTATTAATATTTCCTGCGATGGTGCAGTGCGTTCACTAATACTGGATTCCACATCCGAGTCACAACCAACAGTGGTGTCGAGTCTTTACACCGTTCACTGAAGCACAGCTACTTGAAACTGTCAGGAGTTGGAAGCCTTGCTAACTTGGACCTGTAATCTGGTTGAGCAGTTTGTACCCGATCAGCTACTCACATATGCCCAGAAGAACTACAGAAGTAGTGAACAGTATCGGCGGTTCAATGAAGATATCCCCTACTATCTTCGCAACAGACCACGCAGCGTTGTACAACACTGTCTGCGTGCACACGAAGCAGCCTCTGCTTATAATCTATACGACTTCAACATGGTAGGCCACCACAAGTTCGAGGTTTGCAGTGAACGTGACCCCAATATCTGGTATGAAGTAGACTTCGGATCACCCGAGAAGCCACCATCATGCCAGTGTTTGGCGTTCAGATCTTCAAACCTGCCATGCAAACACTTCTTTGCGATCTTCAGGAACACAACTATATCTTGGGCTGATCTAACACCGGAGTATCGAAACAGTCCATACATGACCTTGGACATGGATGTCACCTGCCAGACTCCCGTTAACGTTGTTGTTGTCCAACCTACAAATGAAGGCACTGATATTATAGGACATGAAGACAGTACACAGCAGCACAGTGCAACTGTAAGGGTGGACAGGAAAGAGGAAGGAAGCCTACATAGTGCACAGCAGAAACTGTGGACAGCATTAAAACAAGCTGAAAATGCTACCTTTCTGTGTGCACAAGCACAAAGCATAGTAGAAGTGACTGAAATGTTACAACAAGTCACAAAGAAACTTCTTGCTCATGCTGTCATTGACAACAAGTTGTACATACGACCGGAGCAGAAACAAGTCAAGAGACATCCCAACAGAAGGCAGTTACCAGCACGAAAAAAAGGAAAACATGTAAAGCAAGACACACAATGCATAAAGGTAGTGAGAAACAAATTATGTTAGTTACGGGTTAGTCACGGTTCAGTTCATAGTCTAGCTATATACAATATATGCCTTGCCAACCAAAAGGCAATAAGAGCAAGACCCACAGCACAAAAGAGAAGTGAGAAACATTTGTAGCCACATTGTAATCGTTGACACTATCATGGACTATTCTGTATCACTAACCTAAAGCATACCTTACACATTGTATGGTAGCTGCTGCTAAGGCCATGCTATTTATTTACTAGCACATAATTAACATAAATCTGTATCTGTCACACCAAACTTGGCAACTGGACTGTATTATAGAAATACACTGTGTTTGTACGACCAGTCATAAGTCACCTGTTGCTGCGGACACCACGTTCAGCTGTCCTTCAGTGGTTCACCTGGTCAACTCTCTTGCAGCTGCTGTCATTGATGTGTCACATTTGTACCACACTGCACCCAGTCATCTGGTCTCGTCAGCAAGTGTAACATCGGACCACTCCACCAAGACTGACAAGACATCGGACAACACCGCCAAGACTACCGAGACATCGGACCACTCCACCAAGACTGCCAATGTAGACAATCTGAAAGAAAGTAAGCACTTATTTACAGTTGTGAAAGATGTCAGGAACTGTTTTTAAATGATACAACCTTTGAAATGAAAGTCTCTTATATAATTGTTTAGTATGTTGGTGTGCATGAATTGTAACACTACTTTTTATATTCCCAGAAACTTCAACAGAGAAAAGTGCTGTGAACACATCCTGTCAAGACAAAACAGTCGCAGAGGATGTAGGCATTACTATTACATGAAACCATTTGATTAAACGTTTAGATCATGTAGCAGACAATACATAAACATTGTAATATCAAAGAACTTTTGCTATACAATGGCATCATATGAATTTCAATAATAATGACAATTGTAACATTTCGCCATTGTGCCTTTTGTCATTTGAAATGGAAAATGTGTCATTTGAAACGGAATTTGTTTTTCTAGAATTTGAAAATGGAATTTGCTCTTTCCTGACACAAAATTTTCCTTTTTTGTAACGAGAAATGAAATGGGATGTATCTGTTTAAACAGAAAATCAGTGTCTCTAAGAATGCGTTGACATGTCATTATTTTCAGCATGTCTTTGATGTTGCAAGCGTGGTGTTGGCGCCGTTCAATGTGTCCGGAGACCACTGGGATTTGCTGGCATTCTATCCTAGTACAAGAAATATTGTGTATTTAAACCAACTGGGGAGATGCCAAAACAGATTGGGGCCATCCTGAATTCATGGAACATTGTTGTAAAGAGGTACCCGAAGGAAGTGCCTCAAGGCATGTGGACCGTCACACTGCGTCCACACACAAAGCAACAAGATGGGCAAAGCTGCGGAGTATTAGTCATGCAAGTAAGTGGCGAAATGCTAACAACACAAACACACACATACGTATCTTACATAGAACCGTTACTGTTTTCAATTTTAAGTTTCTTTACATTTATTAGTGCTTACGTAGTTATGTCATCGTGCGGATCCACTGTTTGCAATGTCCATGTTTGCAGAGGTTCTGAAATAGAGAACTTGCATATCAGATATCTGTTGTTACATTATAATTATTACATAGCATGTTTACACGTTTTTCTCTGATTAATTCCAAATGATTTGATAAAGTTCGCAGAGCTGATCCTCAATGAGAAAGACCTGGTGATAGTGGACCCTATCGACACCCTGCGCAGACATATTACAAGGCGCCTGTTGTGTAACACAGACAAAGGTAAGCGAGCTCGATGTAAAGCTACAGTTGGATTCCATGTCAACAGTACATTATATCAAGAACACAGAAAATTACCCTTGCCATGTACAGGTACGTCAGTTGTAAAGAACAACAGTAAAAATATGTTTGCAGTTACTTTGCAGATTATGATAGTAATTAGCTGAAGTTGCAATTACGCGACACTGTTAATTTACAAAAAAATTAACAGGCGGGATTGTAATTATGATAGAATTGGCAGGTGCAGCAGGATTATATTTTACGCACTTGTTTTACTGGTGAGGTGTTTACACAGATCAATGTATCATGGAAATAGCTATAGGGTCACAATGGTGTCTACTTGTGTACAAATAATCTTCACATATTAATCGCAGCATGGCCAAATGCTTCCGCGAGGAGTCAACATAGTGTTGAAGTGAACAGGTTTGCCAGGGAGTAATGTGTAGTGTTCTGAACAGTGCAAAGAAATGGATAGTGTACTGTAAGAACTGACCTTTACTTTTAATGTTTTCACAGATGCCGTAAGGCAATGTTGCAGACACTGTGGCAGTCAGAGCAGCAATGAAGGAGGATGGGTTAGTATATTTCACAACTATTTTTTTGAGAAATTGACTACGGTAATCTTATATATCTTCATATGACTGAAATAAACTTATGTAAGAAATGTACATTATAATGCATAATTTGCACATACATGCATGCATGGATACATGACCCACCCATGTTCATACACATAAGCTTTCAGGAATACTATGTTTACTCCAGTATTATACATATTTCTACTAATCACTGATGTTAATTTGTGTGTATGTTGTAGGTAGCATGTGCCAGCTGTCACTGGCGTTTCCATACCAGATGTGCTGGTACAAGAATTGCCCACTTCCTCTGTGACATCTGCCAGCTGCAGGAGGCGAGGGATGTTGACACCGACACCAGCACTTCCAGCTAGTTTGGCTGCATCTCTGTAACAACACCATATCTTGACACGCGCTAAATCTCGTCATGCACTATAGACTACATATATATTATAAAAGACCGACTGTTGAAATGCGTTTAATGAAGACTTTTTATTGTTGACATTTAACTGTTCTGGGAGGATACAGTTTGTTTAAATGACAATGTGCTGCTTTCCAATGCAAGGCCTCGTTCCTATTACTAATTAGATGGATATGTACATAAGGTTATTCGTGATGACACCCTCACAATTATTGAGGTCGCCATTCAGGGATTTGTGTGACTGGTGTGCGATGTTGGTCAATATTAAGTTGATGAATTTGAAAGTCGTTTCTGTTTTGTTGAAATATATTTGAGTGATAAGTATTTTAGAATACACATTGTCTATATGATGCGTGTAGTCAGGAAAGTTTAAGAATACATGTATGGCATAACAATTTGGCATTACAAGCAGTAGCAAGGACTCAGTTGGAAATGACTGCATGGAAGCAGCCACATTCCAGGGCTAATACTAATAGCGTATATATATGTGAATTGAAACTCGTTAGATTAAAAATTTCAATACACAGTGTTTCATTAACTTTAAAACTGATTACTTATAAAATGGTAGATTTGAAAAATGTAATTGATGTGATTATGTTTTGAACAGAATATATAGTTAGTATAGGGAGGCTATGATAAGACATGACTCGGAGACAGACGGACCAACCACGGATTGGACCTATGACAGACACACCAATGACAGACGGACCTTTAACAGATACATGAACTTACATGAGACAGACGCACCTATGATAGCCCTACAACAGACAGGCGAACCAGACAGACAGGCGGACCTACAACAGACACATACGACAGTCAGGTGGACCAATGGCAGACCTATGACAGACAGACCAACAGACATACACACCTAGGATAGACAGATGGACCTGTGACATAGAGTAAAACCCACGACAGACATAATACACAGACTATAGACAGGTAACACGGACAGATGGTGTCCAAACCGACTTACATAGTTTAAAAAATGGCCACGTTCACATTTTGTTAAGTTTTGTTTGTTAATTTTGACTTCATATCAATTTTTGTATGTTGATATATTGTGTACTTTTATAAGACATTAAAGAAATATATATAATACGTCTCATACCTAACCTGCACTGTTCGGTGACTAATGCTGCATTGTGCCCTCTAGTTACACTGCCTTCTTTCAGTTTGAAGAAAATATTTCTATAAATATCCTCATAACCATTCAAAATCTTAAAAACTTCTATTTGGTCTCCTCTTACACCTCCTAGTCTCTAATGTTGTCAACCCGCATTCTAATAGGCGTCTTTCATAACCAAGATTTTTCAGTTTAGGAATAAGCTTAGTTGCTCTTCGTTGCACTCTTTCTAGCTTATCCATGTCCTTCTCACGATGTAGTCTCAATTTGTGTACAGTATTCCAAATGTGGCCTAACTATTGGTTTGTACAGTGGTACAATTAGCTGTTTCTCCTTATAAGTGATATTTCTCCTAATCAATGAGCCCTAGCTACTACTACTAGCTAGTATTTGGATACCCTTTGAAGGAGCAATTCCACATTGCTCTGAAACTTTCACGTCAGCACTAACTGTTACTCCTAAGTCCTTTTCTTTTACAGTTTTATTTAATATAGTATCCCCCATTGTGTATTCTTTGTTCACATTTCCATGTCCTATGTGGATGCATTTACACTTCCCAAAATTGAATAACATTTGCCATTTTTCAGACCATTCGACCAATTTGGCTAAATCATCCTGTAAAGTGTGTTTATCTACATCTTTTACTTAATTGGCCTAAATTATTAGCAGTGTAGGGTTAGGGTTAGTACAGGGTACAATCGTTTTCATAAAACATCCGGTAATCACCATAATCGCCGGCAGTATCATGAGTATGCAGAACCGAGAACGTCCCACATAATCAGCATAATTGTGCTCTACTCTAGTCAGTTACGGTGGCGCATTCTACATGACATAGTCACTGTTCGAATAAGACTGCAACGAGCTATCGAAGGTGGCATTATGATTATCATGATTTACTAAAACATGAACTAACATATTTCATAAACTGGCAGGAAATCAGCTTTCCATTTCCCTCCATTTTTCGTTAACCCGCTAACGGCGCCGTATCTGACTATATTCAGAAGGATTTTGGTAGCTCGACGAGTTATTAAAAGTGATTTTTAAAACTTCCGTATCACTTTGGAGAAAATGGATACGACAGATGAAGACTAGTTTTACTTGTCACTCGGAAATTACGGTTGGTACGGTTGACACACACAAACGGCATGTACCATGCGGGTTTCACCCAGTCACCACTGTGCGATCCACGGTCCGATATGTCCGGCCCCGGGTCAGTTGTGGGAGTCGGACAGTGACAGTTGGTCTATCGACGACGAAGACGTTACGCGACTTAATAATTTCGCATGGTGTTTGTGTGGACACTGCGTGCCAATGTCGACGCACATCGAGTCGCTGTGCTATAGGGAGATAGCTGCCGTACAGCACCGTACGACAGACCTTACAGATGCCTGCATTACCGACTAGTACGTCTATAACGACTTCAAAACGGTTTGCACCAACGCCACGGGCAACAGGGCAGTGTTGGAACTTGGAAGTCGGTCTGTTGTCATTGTATGATTTGAATGCAGATTCGTTGATTCGACCAATATCTAGTAGGTAAGTACTATGTAGTTCAACAGGTATCGAATAATTATTCTAGCAATAACTATTTCAAACTTAAATAGAGCAATTATACTTGTTCCCACCTCAAATGTTCAGGTTCATTCTATCTTCGTAAAATACTATGTCTATGCTTTTCATCAAACCATTTTTGATCATTTTCTTAATAAACATACTTTTATTCTTGACAGGACGTGTGCATCCTTTTTATACAGTTGTTTAATTCCCTATTTAAAAGTGTTCAAGCAACTTGCTTAATTTATATAAAAATGTAAACAAATTGCACACTAATAGATGTATAATCAAGACATTGTGCAATGTATTATTGATACAAAAATATTTTAAGTGGAGTTTTTAATATAATAAAAATATTATATTATATGTGTGTGTTATCAAGACCACATCATGAAATGTAGTCTTACAATCATAATTATTACAAACAAATGAACCAATTCACTGAATTCATGATGTGATATTAATAAAACACACAGTTTTGCCAGTATAATAATAATTAGAAGATAACGGTTGTTTTTATCAACTAATGCAAATAAATTAACTTTCAGAACGTATCGATTGATTCGATTAACCGCATATTGTCACTTCACGTTGTGGTCAAGGGGAGATTTGGAAAAGGCAACAGACATGTTGTACCAGCCTGCGCTGTATCCAGAAGCGAATGGGGTTTATGAAAATTTCAGCTATTGACATTGCACTATACAGGTGAGTGTACATTGAAAACAAAATCCCTGAACAAGTAAGATTAAATTGACCAAAAGGTGGAATGAATTACTCGGTGCCGTCTTATCCCATTTTTTGCAACAACAATGTGATCTGTAGTGTCTTGCATGTCCCCGTTCATAATTTGATTTGTAATACTGAAGCCAATATGAAATATATCAACAGTTTATTCATATGGAGAAACAATTCACAAATAAATAAGATTACATGGCAGACTGTGCCAGTGCATTAGTCAAATTCACACACCAGTTTTCAATGTTTCTTTCAGTTGATTCACTTCACACTGACATATTTTAATCTAACTGTATTACAATTTGGGTCTGTGTCAGTCCTGCAAACATATAGTACATCAATAAGTAACACGTTTATTGATGATATGGGCCATCATCATGATCAAATATTGTGACCAACAAAATTAATACATAACAAATATTCCATTACAGTTCCAGTTTTACACATTTGTGGGTTTCAACACTAGGGGTATCTGTCAAGAAAACAAGTATTTATTATTCAAGATACACATTCAAAACTTGTAGTACTAGTTTCAAAATCTATCAAGTGCCTCCAAATGTATTTATCTAGATTTATGACACTATATAAGTGTTCTTATTATTATTAAGTAATTTTTGCGATGTTATTTTGTGATAATGTCAAATATAATACTAACAATGAAGTATGAATATATATATATATAAAATCTTCTAGCTGAATTCTTTGCTGCTTCATTAGTTTGTAGTACACTTTAATAATACTGGCTAAACGTACAAATTAAACAAAAAATATATATTTTGTTGTAAGATGGCACTTTAGTTTTACTAAACTTGATGGTAACAATCCAGTTTTAATGGCAATGGCCCTTATCATTTTTGTGACACACGTCTTAGAAGCCACATTAAACGTATACAGTGAGTCATATGAACAAATACATGTACAGTTCAGTGTGATGTTTGAGAAATGGTGGTCTGTTGAAATAAACTCACTATAAGTAACATGTTTGGACTTCGTTAAACTATTCCAGTAAAGTACATATACCCAAAGTTCCCTACCTCGAATAGTGTCTAATAAAACACATTGCATACCACAACTAGGATACAAGCTTTCAAGTGGATGTTCCTTACATTAGGAAGCCCTATACAGTATTGAGAATCCACTTTGCATAACACTTTCTCTATTTCTGCCAGTGATGTTCAAACAATGTTATTTAAGCATAGAAATCTATTGTCATTTGAAATTGGATGACGTATCAATTTGGTGGCACTAAACCAAATTGATATGGATACAACTAGTTTTCCGTAAAGCGGGTTCTTTGCTTTGTCACAGCCTCCTCTTTTGCTGGTTTTTTGATGCCAGCATGCTCAGCTAGAGTTACCTCCTTACTCAATGTCGCAACTTAGAGCACACTTCGCAGCTTTGGGCCACTCGTGCATCTAGCTGCAATGCCCTCTAGAATTTCTCCTCGGAAGCTATGTCCTTTGACGCCATCACTTTCTTCACTTCATACCCAGCAGACTTTGAATACTGCAGCTGATACCGTAGCTTTTTGTCTGCTGTTTTCATCATTTCCCGCTGATTGGACAAATGATAAATATAAAATATGTATAACAATAGAAATGTCTGAAGAATAACTGGCTATAGCTGTAACATGCACAAAGTAAACCAAACATCTTGCGTGTATGCTCTCTCCCTTGAAATCAAAAGGCTAATGTCATTTTTTAAACGGTTCCGAATTCTGCCATCCTTTTCAATTTCAACTTCCAATGAATTCCAATTCCATAATACATTCAAATATTTATTATTGAATCATATATATATATATAATTTATATATAATGATGTTTATATATTTATTATATTATATATGGATAAGTTTATATTTCAATAAGCAATTCCGAAGCATACCATTCCAATTCCATTTATATATAATTAAACAATTCAAGTAACAGTAAACAAATGTCCTCAATTATAATTATTTTATCTGTTGTTTGCATGTTTTCTCTTGTGCAGTGAGATTGTATTTTTGAAACTGTATTCCTAACATTGTTTTGCTATTGAGTACAGGCAGGGATTTTCAGTCATTTCAGTTTATTTCCTAATGCAATGCTGGATTTCTAAAGTGTGCAGCTTTGTCAAGCAACTGATACATTATTTTGTAACATCAAATGTTATCACTATTAATATCACAAACCTTACCTGTGTATTTGTGTTGTGGTCAATGGTGGCCAAGTGGAGTCCGGCTATGATGCCTAAGCGGTTGAGCTTCTTCCACTTGGTACATGAACACACTATATCAAACAAACAGGCGACAATTCAGTATAACCTTCTGGACAGTGAAGGTTTCTGTACCTTCAGTAAGCCACAGTGTTGTTTTCACTTCTTGTTGTTTATACATTGCATGACTGCACTTCCGGTACAACTCTGTGCCTGCTGTCCATGAATGGGAATTCCTGATGTGATGGAGGAGCGAGATCCACATCTCCTTCATCAAGTGGGGGTCACCACCACAAGCTGATGTGCAACACCACAGGTGGTTGGCAATTCTGCCTATCGAAGGGACAACCTCAACTTTCTTGGCAGACAACAACCTTTATTTTTTGGTAGTCCTCTACCAAAGTCTTTATAATGCTGGGGGCAAGTGTGATGATCTTCACCCCATGGTCAGTCAGGTTGTCTAAGCAGCGTTTCAGGCCTTCCACTTCCATCCAGTAACTGTTCTTGACCTCTGTGACTTGAGCAGTTTCTTGAGCAATGATCAGTTGGCTGTCAGTGTCCATGGTGAAGTAAATGCCAAATGTAGTGTTGTGTCCTGGATTGTCATATCTTGCATCGCCTGATGCGAAAACGCCTTGTCCGGCCAGAGCTGACATGGTGGCCTTTGAATGGCATGTCCACATGTCCTCTATCTCTGGCAGTATGTATGCCTGCTGTATGTTGTAGCACTGGCGGGGTGACAGGGTGCATAGGTTCAGTAGGTTGACCAAATTGTACACAGTGAATGAATGTCCAGCCAGGAAGAGGACGCTTGGTGTCAACAAGTCACTCTTATAAATGTTACCAATCTTGGGTTGCCAGTGCCACACGAACGAGTGGCCATCAGCACATTCTGTGGTCACAACCACTGCAAACCCAGTCACTGTGATGCTAGGCTTTGATACAAGTGGTTTATTGCAGTTTGGTGTTTTAGCAGGTGCAGAAAACTGAAATGATGTTTTTTTCACAACTGATACACTTTCTCTCTTTCCCATTAGTGTAAGAACCGCTTGAGTCATCATCAGTGATATCGCTGTCACCTGCTACAACATATTCTGCATCACTCGCTTCAATGTTTCTCTTCTCACTGTTGCAGACAGAATCATCTGAAGATGGCGATAGTGAGACTGGGACATCCGAAGGGTCGTCTACAGTGACAGAACTGCCATGGTCAGTCAGAGAAGGCGTGCTGGACTGCGATGGCAACTTTGCATACCCGTGGTCATGGTGAATGTTCAATGGAACAACAGTATTGTCTGTATTAACTACTGCATCGACAAAGTGTCGCACTGGTGACACGACCACTGGCTTCCATGTTTCGACACTATGAGTCGATCGCGTGGCAGCACTACAAGTGACATTTGTACTACCATGAGGGACGATGTCATCTCGCGTGCTAAATTCTTCGCTGGATCCTTCGAAGCTTGTACTCGGTATTAGGCCCTATGGTTGTTTGGATACTTCCGTTATATATTATGAACAAAATGACACAATCTTGCAAATATTCATTAAAATTGGAGCACAAGTGCGATTTATAAGTGACTTTTTCAATGTTTTCTTTTTAATGGATATATGTGTTATCTTTAATTTTTATGATTAAAATGCATGTGCACTCAAATGTGTTTAACATTTGAGCTTTGTAAATAAAAAATATATATTTATTAATCTTTGTGGATTTTTCCTGTGACGTTATTTCCTTTTTTTCTTGTTAGGCTTACATTCAAAAGTCAATAAATGATATACAATGTCCTTGTTATTAAAAGCATACATTGGTGTTTGCAGTCATACAATCTATATTAGGAAAACACTTGGTATGATAGCATGCTTGCTAAATTGTCGCCTCAAAACTGGAGCATCAATTCAGGGTCCATTGTTACAAACCAATATTTGAGACACATAAATTAGTATTATGCCTACTTTAGTTGACTGATGTGTGTGACACACTGCAATTGTGCTACGTAGTATCATGACGCTATGCCTATTACGTTCTATCATGATTGTCGTTTTATTAACCAATGACGTAAGGTAAGGCACTGTCCATATGCAGAACTTCCGAAGTTAGCAAGGCACAGTTACAAACAATGTCAACGAGTGGCAACCCTGAAACAAGCACTGAAGTTCACGTCATCAAACGCCGACAAGCTGACAAATATAAAGCTAAAGAGAGCACCAAACTGATACGCGATTGCAAGTACTGTGGGCGAACGCACGAAGCAAAGAAATGTCCCGCGTTTGGAAAAGTCTGCAGTCAATGCCAGCGACGCAACCATTTCGCAGCGGTTTGCAAGTCAAAAGTGGTGCGAGCAATAGACTGCGATGTTCGTGACGTCGAAAACGAACTGTTCATTGGTTCGTTGTTCATTGGTGACATTCAAGACAAGTGGCAGGCAGACGTATCATTTAATGATACACGCATTCGTTTCAAGCTTGACACCGGTGCTCAGGCAAACGTGCTGCCATATCAAGTGTACTCAAAGTTTGCGAGCAGCGTGCCAATGAAACCGACAAGCTGTGTTCTAACGGCATTTGGAAACTCCAAGGTACTGCCTATGGGTACAGTCGTGCTAACCCACACGAGCGGTGATGAACGACATGCGGTTTCATTCTACATCGTCGACGATATCAAGTCAGCAATACTTGGACACGACGCATGCGAACGCTTGAAGCTGGTGTCCCGCCACAACATCGATGAAGTGAAGACGAATGAGAAGGGCAAGCTCACCAAAGAAGATCTGCTAAGCGAATACCCAGCAGTGTTCAACGGCACAGGCATGTTTGCCAAAGAATATCACATCGAGACATCGAGTGAAGTCAGGCCGTGCATCCAGCCGCAACGCAGAATCCCATACACACGTCACGATAAACTGAAACAGACACTTGATGACTTGAAGCAGAGAGAAATTGTCGATGACGTCGATCGTCCTACGGATTGGGTCAGCAACCTCGTTATAACGGAGAAGAAGAACGGGTCGATGCGTGTGTGCTTAGATCCGAAGCCTCTCAATACAGCCATCAAGAGAGAGCATTATGAAATGCCAACAGTCGCTGACGTCCAGGCCAAACTGGCTGGGAAGAAGATATTCACTGTGCTTGACCTCAAGGATGGGTTTTGGCAAGTGCGTTTGAGTGACGAATCATCATATCTCACAGCGTTCAACACACCGTGGGGTAGAATGCGCTTCCTAAGAATGCCGTTTGGCATATGCTCAGCCAGCGAAGTCATGCAGAAGCGGAACATGGAGACGTTTGGTGACATCCACAATGTGCATATTATCGGTGATGACATGATTATCGCAGCTGTCGACAACGAAGAGCACGACGCGATCATCCGACTGGTAATGGAACGTGCGCAGGCAAGTCACGTGACATTCAACAAATCGAAGATACAATACAAGGTCAACCAGGGGAAGTACATGGGTCACATCCAGACGCCAGATGGTTTCAAACCTGACATCGACAAAGTGAAAGCCATATTTGAGATGCCTCGACCTGAAGACAAGACTTCACTGAGACGGTTCCTTGGAATGGTGAAATTCCTGTCGAAATTCATCCGGAACGAGTCTGACATTACAGCGCCACTCCGATCGTTATTGGCAACGGACGTCGAGTGGGCGTGGCATCCGGAACATGACGCAGCCATCGAGAGACTCAAAACAATATTGACCAGTGAACCAGTGCTGCGATATTATGATGTCACGAAGCCCGTCAAAATACAGAGTGACGCATCGCAACGAGGCCTTGGCGCTGCATTGATCCAAGAGCGGCAGCCAGTGGCATACTCATCACGGGCAATGACATCCGCTGAGTGCAACTTCTCAACTACTACAACGCCAGGCGACGTACGCCAACCACTACGACCGTGGCGTGCGTACGCTACCTCCACTGCGTGAAGGCGATGCCGTACGCATTCGCTCCGGTGCAACATGGGAGCGAGCCGTCGTGAGCCGAGTCGAGAATACTCCTCGCTCATATACGGTGACAAACGAAAACGCGCAGGCATACCGACGAAACCGGCGCGACCTCCTGAAGACGAAGGAGAAGCCGCCGCTCCCGACACCGCCGACCGCGATCGACGAGCCGGAGGCACAAGGAAGGCCTCATCATCAGGCTGTCCCCGAAGCCGTGGCTCCTTTGCGACGTAGCAACCGCAACGCAAACCGCCCAGGGTGGTTGAGTGATTACGTCGGCTGAATATGCCAGACCAGCTGAGGACAGTCTACTCCAATGAGGCTGGTCACCTGTTTTTGCGTTAATTGCGTTGTTAGTGTTTTTAGCAGTTAGTATTCGTGACTTTATATAACCATATTAATTACTTCGACGAAAGGGAGATGTGACACACTGCAATTGTGCTACGTAGTATCATGACGCTATGCCTATTACGTTCTATCATGATTGTCGTTTTATTAACCAATGACGTTCCTCCTTTTATTCGGATTTGAATAAAAGATGTCGAATTCATACAAAGCGTGCTTGTGACAATGTGAACCTACTTAATATGCCAATAACTAATTATATCAGATATGACTATAGTTTGTGTTGTATGCTATTGACTGTATCGTAAAACAAGTATTTTTCAGGATTTAAATACTTGTAATGTCATTTATTTAAATGCGGTTACATTGTACATGTATAGTATTTGAGCAGTCCAACTTCAATAATATTTGTATTTAACTATTTCTTTTAAATTAATACATTCAAATGACAATGCATAACAATACATGATTGACAGGGCTTGGTCCGGACTGTGACTAATGTTGACTAATGCATCACGACAATATTTCGCAAAACGTTATACTGGCTACGGTAGCTGGCATTTATTTTTGTAATTATTTTGAAGGTTATTTCCCCCACCAGCAGTCTTAAGTCGATAACATCGACTCGTAGACGTTGCGGTATTCAGACGTAGCAACACGCCGGCACGATTTGCTGTAAACTAAATCGGCGGATTACAAGCAATCATATCATAGTATTCACTCGTATCTGTACTTTATTACATTAACATTTCATATTACATTTCAATTTCGCATACGTCATATTTGTATATATGCAGACTTTGAAATAGAACTGTGGGACTATATTGTAGTCGTAATGATACCTGACGGAACTCGTGAGTGCCGAGTCACCTTGGCAACAACAAGCGCTGGTTTCGGCTTGTCATTTCCTACGCGCCGCTTTACGCTCCAAATAAGGCAATAATGTCGAGTTTCCAGGTCGATTTCGCCGACATTTACTTCATCGGTGCATAGTTATATGTAAACAAATCGACCAAAGATGGACCTGTGGCTTTAACCAAGAATTATGTTTGGACGTTCAATGTATTTTTTTTATGCTCGTTACTTTTGTATTTAGGCTTGCATTCGGCGTTCGAAAGTGACCACCGAAGACTTAACTTCTTATGCCAATTTTTTTCTATAGGAATCCTTCTGTGGAAGTATATACAAAGTTGCTTACTAACACTTATAGTATATCCAGTAGCCACGCAGCGCATTAAATTGTTCTGTTTTTATGTGTTTGTATGCGTTTCGTCGGTTTTTCTGAGAGCTATGCTGCGTCGCCTATCGAATTGCTGTATACAGCTTTGGGAGACATCTCGCCAATCAAACCGGATGTACAACCACACGCCCCTGGAGCATGATGGCGGCGCCCTGTGCCGATAATAGCTACGTTTGAAAAATTATTTAAAATATACCGTGGCGCTGTACTTTTCATATCATGGTGAAATGTACTGTAAATGGTATGTTCTTATGTTTGGGGTGTGGTTGTTCAAGCACTTCATTCCCCTTTAAGCGAGACTGGGGTATATATAGTCTGGCTGTGAAAGAGATACAAACAAACATGACAGACAAGTAGTATGTGTTTATTGTGAAGTCATTTTATGAGGATATTAGTAATTAATCCATTACACAGTATATAGGAACAATTAGTTATCACTCAAGGTAAGAATGGAAAACATGCAAGAAGGTATCGCAAAGTACACAAATTGTATATTTACACACCACCATGTTCAAAATATACACTATTGCAGTCATTTACTTTACAATATGCACCTTTATTAAAATATAGTTCTTCTGCACGACAATCTCTCTAGTAGTACTGACTATACAAATACATGTGGCTCATCCAACAGCGGCTCGACAGCCGACTAACTACGACAGGCAATAGGAGTTAATGACAAACTGATATATGTGGTATTCACACTCTTTATTATGCCGAAATAGTCCACCACAAAATAATCACTCCTGTCGAGAGATGCGATATATACAGTTAAAACAGAGCTGTCATCATACAGGCTTGTGTTCGAGCTCTGAAATGCACGCGTGCGCTCATTAAATGCCCAATAAATGTACCTCATAAAGCATCAGTCGTCGACACTGCACTGAAAATGTGTACAACGGTACACACGTCACTTCTTGTCCGTTTGATGCCGGCTTCACCTGAACAGAGGAGTGCAGTGGAAACGTACACATTATATTTCAACACACCGTTCAGTAAAAAACACAAGACAACGCGATTCTCATTTCATACACACCATACACACGTATACATTTCACGGGTGCATGTGTGTCCAAAACATAGATATTAACAGTATGCATTTTTCGTTATTTGCGTAAAGTTTACATTTCATTATCGTGTGACAACTATCTATGAACCCGCCACGCTAGTATGAATCGAAATAGCAAACAACAGAACTGTCATCGGAACCAACTATAGAGTGGCTCTGTTGATCGCTTGCTCTAGTCTCATCTGGTCGACAGTACGAGAAACACCGAGCGAAGCGAGTCGTGCGCGACTGATATGGACGAGTTGTTGTCCGTTCACTTGGTCGCGCACGAACGCTTGCTTGTGTTCACCCATGTGTAGGTTGTCCAACAAATCACACACGTCCGTGACAGTCCAGCTCGGTACTGGCTTGTCGCGAAACGACTTCATGTCGACAGAGTGCGGTGATGCGCCCGACGCCTTCAACATGTTGCGTAGCGACGTGACGACAGGTGCCGATGACACAGCGCTCTCTCCAAAGTCTGCCGGAGGAGGCAGGAAGTCTTCCCGCAGATCATCGACAGACGCCGACGGACTGTCGCCAAACCCTGGTGGCGGCGGCGGCGGCAGTGTCAAAAGTTCCGACTCAACCTCAGCAATGGCTGGTGGCGCCACTGCTGGCCTAAAATGCGAGAAGTCATGTGTTTCGTGGTCAGTCGAGGAAAGCGTGGATAGCGTCGACAATGACGACACTGTGCTCACCGAGTCCTCGGGGATTGTTCTAGCACTGGCTGCCTGTGCCGTTGCGTGGCTCGGCTCACTATCGAAGCTCAGCGGCGGCGGGATAAAGTCAACGTCGACGAGCGGTGAAATGTCGACCACCTGTGGCACGCACTGGTGCTCGTGCATCATGACGAGGGCCGACACACTACTGACACGAGCGTCGTCACCCGGCACAGCCTGAGGCGTCCCGTCATGAAGACGAGAAAGTTTCTCCCTGATGGCAGTTTCATGCACAGCATTCGGGTTGACAATCCACCCTACAGTGCTGTTGTCACCGTTGGACCACGCTCGGCTTGACTCGTGGCCCATACTGTTGGCTGGTGCTGTCACGATGCCGTTGTGTGACACACCCATGGCATGCCGTCCAGCCACCAGTGGCGGGGGACCGTCACATTGTCCTGACGTGCCGGTGCGTGTCTGGCGGCCAGTTTCTGTGTGAAGATTTGGCGATGTGTAGATGACACGACTGCCACGATCGGGCTGCATTGAACCCCGGCCTGCAGTGTTCATGCCAGCAACAGTATGGCCGTTTAAGCCGCTATTCGCATTTCTTTCATCGTTCGAGTTGTTGTTTCTCTCCAGCGACTTGTTGTTGCCCAGTTGGATGCGCTGAGCCTTCGCGGCGATTACCTGCGCCAGTCCGCCGAGACCGGGCGGTGGCTCCTGCATACTTGTCACCGTCGGCTTGAAATGTTTCGATGGAGGCGTCGGCGCTGGCTTCCTCGGCTTCGTGTCGACTTCCTCCTTATCTTTTGTCTCGTCGCCGTCGGAGGAGCGACTGGGGGAAGACGACGGGGTGCTGTTTGCTCCTGCTGTCTTCTTCTGTAACCATTCCTGTCGTCTCTTCTCGGCTATCGACTTGAAGTTGTTGTCAGTCACTAAGTCACTTGTGCTGTCGTTCACCTCACCCTGTTGTCGTTTCTGCTCCGGCCTTGACACGGTTGCTTCACTGACCGCTCCCTTCATCTCCCCGGGTTTCTTCGGCACGTCGTCAGTCAACAGTGTCGCCATCTTTCCCGGTGAATCGGGCGCGCTCAACTGCCTCTTTGTCTGGTCACTCTTGTACATTGTGGTCTGGAGCTTCTTTGAGCGGTGGATGCGAGTCTCGATGCTTTCTGCCAGACTCTCCATGTCTGAGTTGTCGACAACATTGCGCCGCTTTGCCACGGCCGCGAGCAAAGCGGCGCGAGAATCGTCCTGAGACATCCCCTGGGTGACGTCCTCTGGTGCTGGTCTTGGTTGGGGCGGCCGTCGTGTTATGTCGTTACTCACTGTGATGTCAGCAGATGGAACAGGCGGTGGTGGCGGCGGTGGTGGCATCTGAGATTGTGGTGGTGGCGGCGGTGGCGGTGTTGGTATTTTGGATGATTGCGGTGATGCTTGTGATGATGGCGGTGTCGGTGTTTGCGACAGAGGAGATGTTCGTGACGGTGGAGGTGGGGCACGCGATGTCGGCGGTGTCGGCGGTGCGTGTGATGGTGGTGCCGGTGGTGCATGTGACGGCGGTGGTGGTGGTGGTGCGTGCAACGGTGGTGGCGGTGCCTGCTTTGACTTTGCAGCATTCTCCTGTGCCTGCCTGTTGCGAGAATCAGCGGCTAGTTTGATAGCTTCTGCAATGTCAGTACGTAGTCCACCGCGAGGTGGCATAGTAGTAGCAGCCGAGCGGGGAGCTGTCATTGTGTGACTTTCTCTACTAGTGCAACTGCGGGGAGCAGTCATTGTGTGAGTTTCTCTGAGACTGTTTATCGACTCGGACTGAGGCTTGACCAGTCTGTCACTGTCATAGTCCGGTCTCGACCCCTTCAGGATGCCCAGCTTCGCTTGACCAGTCTGACCAGCAGACGGAGAGTCTGTGTGGCCGTACTCCTGCCGCTGTCCAGCTGGACTACAACTGGACACACGCGGTGGAGTGGGCACGCGCGGTGGAGTGGACACACGCTGAGCAGTGGTCACTGGTGGCGGGTCTAGTGGCTCCTTGCTAAGACGTGCGTTCGTGCCCGGCCGGAAACTCGACTCATACAGACTGACCCTGTCCTCGTCCACAGGTGGCTCTACTGGGGCCGGCACGCTGGCGTGTGACACGTTCGAGTAGATGTGCGGCCTGTTGGTGTTGATCTCGACGAGTTCGCTGCTCGTGCGGTCAGTGGGCGGTAGCGGAGCGCGGTGTGACGGGGGCGGGGGTATCACCGTGTTCATGTCCCGCTGCCCGCCCTTGTTCCTGATCTGTACCCGCAGGTTGCCGTTGTGATACATCGCCTCGTCCGGCACACCATGTCTCGCTGGTGGCGTCCTGAACGGCTGCGCATAGATACACTCACCGCTATACGCTGTGTCATCACCTCCGTCACCAATCTTGACAGTCGTGACGTGTGCGTGACCACCGAGCAGGTTGGGCGTGCTGATGGCACGTCCCATGTTGTCATTACTCGCGTACGCTGTGTGTGACAGTGCATCGACGTTGTCGACGTCAACAGACTGAGAGAAGATCTCATCGAGAGGTACACTCGTCATGCGCTTGTTGTGTCGGGACCGGATCGACGCTGTCTTGTTGTTTGGGTCGATGCCGTGGGCGACCGCCGCCGCGTTCATGCGATGGATGTCCACCGAGTTGTTGTTGATGACCGGCGCAACTGTAAACACACATCACGTCCTACAGCTGACCATTGTAAAACAAATAAACAATGCCCTCCAAGTGTGGCTGAATATTATGTTACTTTTGTGATTTCGTTTCAGTCAATGTCACTATTGAAAATAAACAAATACGAATACATTTATTTCACGTAAAATCCATAAACAATACATGCATATAAATAGGCATAAAATACATAGCTTTAAAAGTAAATAAGTTAGAAATATAGATAAAATAAAAATAAAATATGGTAATAAGTTAAAAAATAATAATAAGTAAGTTATAAAAATAAAGTATATATGTAACATATTCAGTTTGCCGTCATTCCATTCAATTCAAATGCGTCGTGCTGCCACTATGATGAACAATTCCTACTGTGATATCTCCCTTCTCACATTGCATTTCTCTACAAGTCGTGTAACCACCAAACAAGCCCCAATCTCTGCCACCCTCTCTACAAGACTAGTTACATTACCTCGCCTCGTCACCGGCAGCGTGCGGGTGCCGTCCATGTGTGCGTCATAGTTGCCGTGACTGTAAGATCGCGCAGTCACGACCTTCATGACGAGAGTGTCGCCAGAGTTCTTGATCAGTTGCACCGTGCGTTCGTGCGTGGCACTGATCACGTTCTCACCGTTGATCTAAAAACACAGGCAGCTGACAGTTAGACTAGATGGATGCGTCACACAACTTCTTTTCACAGAAAAGGTGTCCTCTTATATTTTTTATAAAACACCAATATGATGTATGATCTATAAACAAGATTTATGCTACCTGTGGTGCTATCTAGAGGATATTATAATACCACTTTCTCCACTGATTTATGTTCATTTTATGGCAGGAAACGAGTCTTCTGATAATTATAATATACCAGTATGATTGTATGATCTACTCACATACATAAATAGGACACATTAGTAGTTTATAGATAAATGATGTAACTGTGGATCTACCACACATAAGGTTTATGCCACTGGTGATGCCACCTAGGGGATATTTTAATACTACTTTTCTTCACTGTTTTATCTGATCAATGTCGCTATTCAGTCAAGGTATGTTATGATTTTCTTTCTAGGCAGCTTGCGCCTCACGCGCCACACTTTCCAAGATTAATCTACCACCCCTCAGAAGGTAAGTAATGCCTTTATTTTTTTTCCAAATTCCCGTTAGTTTAAGCATTCTTACTGTTTTTAGGGTTTGTATCAGACATTAAACAGGCATAAATTTATTGTTCATAACATTATGCATGTTATCTGTTATTGTTCAGTGAGGACTGCCAGACAGTTATGGACATTTTAAGTAACAAAAAAACTGCATCATAATTGTCATATTACATTTCGGGAAAACGTCTTCCGTGTTTTTGTTTATGTCACACCATCCGGAGGACGGACATTTTGCTATTGCGGTAGCTCGATGGTAATTAGATGTTTTGCCGAGCTAAATGAACAGAAAGATAGAGAAAAATACCTCAAGGATGAAGTCAGCGGGACGTAGTCCTGCCCTGTCTGCCACACTGCCTTTATCCACCCTGTCCAAGTACTGCAGGGCAGGCAGCTCGGGGGTGGGGGTAAACTTCAACACCGACTGACTGTCATTGTTCTGGGCTGAAACAGGAAGTCATCAGTACATACGATGTCTCAGTTCACTCGGACATACAAAGAAAGACCTTTTTGGAGCAACCGTTGAAGTTAGAATGAATGGTTTAATACGAGAATGAACATGTTGAAGGTAATCTGCTGGCCAAATTGCATTAAACCCGAAATATTGTTCGCAATTTGAATATTGTGTCCATGAAATATATATTCAAAACATTCAAACACTAAACTCGGCTCAAGCATGTATTATTCACACACACACACACACACACACACACACACACACACACACACACACACACACACACACACACACACACACACACACACACACACACGTGTGTGTACTGTTTATACTACTGTATATATATATATAATTATACTATATCAATACATAATTCATTTTAATTGAATAGACTTACATTTTGCACCACGCAGAACAAAACCATATCCATTCCTGGTGCGTTGTAATACGATGGTACGTGAGATGCCGTCTCTGCAAACATACAAACAATTGTGCAGTTTCTACTCAGTTTAATATTGAACAAACAGTGTAACTTTTAGTGCTGGCATATCAATGTAGGTAACTTCCCCGAAGACCCCATACCAACTCTCATGATTCATTTTTAAATACTGAGGTGTATGTTTTTGTCTTCACATGTATAGTAATTCTTTAAGGACAAATTATGCCATGGTTCACAAGTACTCATTCAGCAGTGCACGTACAATTACACAGACATAGATTAACACTTTTTCCCACGTATACCGTACAACAAACACAGATTGCACACATGCAGACACTATTAACAGACCACAAAACCACATACTCATGTCACATGTACACCAAATCTTCTGGGAAGCAGCACAGTACAGTGACATGGGTGGGGCTTGAAGGTTAAAGACAG
>CM034542.1:46780532-46935612 GCA_020002185.1 Paraescarpia echinospica
CAGTGTGAACATTCTGTCCTTGTATGTGAGTATGCAAGATTGTTTGATATATCGTAACTTATCTTTATCTTCACCACCAGAATTCCAGAGTTTTTGTGGCATGAAATACAAATCACAACAAGATATTATGACTCGCATAAAAACACCACAAACAAAACAGTAAATATTATTAACATCAACAAAATGGATAGTCAACATGACTAGACTGAATTATAAAATGTGAATTCCAATAATATAGGAATACAGGTGATGTAAATTAAAGTGGAAATATTAACTGATCGTAATTTCTATCATAAAATACTGATACAGACACAATCATAATATACACGTATTACATTTTATTAACACAACTTACTAAAACTGAACTGTTAAAAATGTGGATTGTTCAGATTAAGAACGTATTCCTATACTGATTGAAAAGGAAGTAGCGCACAGCCAGTCACAGATGTGACATCAATAGACATCGCCGTAAATGTCACTGTTTTCGAAATTTTGTAACTTGTCCTAAAAATATTGATCACTAGAAAACAGTATTGCATATATAACAATTATCCAATCACAACTTTCTAACATTTAACTGATAAAAGTGGGGATGGCACAGATTACAATGTCGATCGCGCATACGTTAGAATGGCGCTGCGCCTCGGCGCATACATTATAAACAGCCGCTAATGCGCCGAGCGACATACAAAACGCATCAAACTGGCACGCTACCGGTCATCTAAGATTAGTCTTCCTTGCGTTCCGCATAGATATACAAGATTCATAGTTATACCATATGAAAGCTAGGATTCTAGTTTCACAAAGACACCTAAGCATTTTTAAGATACACGCTAAAATATATCAACATTTTTGTAAGTAAACACAACGCAAAGTTCACCAACCTTAATCTTGCCCGGCCGAATACAATGTAACAGATTTTACCCGCCGAGCATCTGATGGCATTCATTGGTCGATATAAATGTCAACAGTAAACAAAATTAGTATGCATATCGAGATCCACGACGTTTTCCGAGACCATGTGATCCAGCAGATCGACTGCGCGGCAAAAAACCTGCGCCATTTCTGGAACGCGTTAAACCGACGCTGAGCGCCTCGAAAAAACCATGAAAACGGTTACCTACAGTCACCAAACTTCACACCATATATCTACAACATCTATGCTACACATGCACAATTATTACGTAATAAAAAAATTAATTTACTGTTTTTTATCGATCAAAATGTACAAGAAATTCGCTCGTTTTTACATGTATTTATTAATTCCACCGGAAACTGCGGTAGGTGGCGCCACTTTATGGATGCCTTCAGACGTGGGGATAGATCAAAATTCATATTTTATTGACTTTTTGACAATAATTATTATTGTCAAAGTCAATAAAATACACGATATTTCATTAAATTAATTAATTAAATATTAAATAAGGATATGTTAAACTTAATGTTGACAGCAGCTGAGGGTATTTAGTACGGTTATTACTATTAGTTTGAGTAATTATTGCTGCATTTTAATAATGTCTACCAGAGGTAATTTATCATACTATGATGCAGTATATATTATTTTGTGTTTACTAACAATTTGTTTGTTGCAAAATTTAATGATGTATATTGTTTTATATGCTGTACTGTGCTATCCACGATGTATACATTAATTTACCGTAATTAGGTAAGGGTATTTCCCAGTCTAAGGACAGACTAACAAATTCTGCTTGGAGGAATGCCGAGATAATTTTGGAACACAATTTAGACTCGGTTCTCACGTATCAGAGGGGTGATGCAAGACTAAACAGAAGTTATCATATTATTCTGGGAGTTGATGAAAATCTAAATTGCTTAGGAAAATTTGGTGTGATTTGTGGGTATGATATCAAACATGACCTGAACGCAGTACGTTTCAAAACTAGTATTTTAACTTACTGTGATTCAGCAAATAAGGGTAGGATAGGTATAGCAGCTATTAGCAACTGTGATATTTCAGATGTACATAGGATGCATCTAGAAATTATATATTTCACCGCTGTTACACCTGTTTATTCGCAATCAATCCCAATATCTTGAGGTTTTGAAATTCGGCATGGAAATATTGCCCAGAAAAATTGGCTAGCTAAGTCAAAGTTCCGCATGTAGGATCAGTTGACTTTTACGGAAGTATACAATAGTTTGAATATACGCTGAAAGCTGTGAACCATTGTGACCGGCCAGTCCGAGATGAGACGCTTCTCGTTGTCGCTTATCACAAGCTATGAGCCAAAACAGTACAGCACCGATTTTTTTATTTAAAGGAGTTTCCATCGTGAAATCATCCGGTATAGATTAAAGTTTCAAATGTTGGTCATTACATGGCAAAGACGTTATCTAAATGTGTTTATTTTGATGTTTTGACAGTGAGAAAACCGTAGCCAAAATATAGAATGAAAACTGAATCAGTTTTTCTCCAAACCATACATTTCGCATTTACAAGATTCAAATTGCTGTATCTTTGGATATATTTTGAACATAGGAAACATCGGGGTATTGTTTTTCTCTCTCTGGGTGTGCTCTATATGACTATGCAATAAAAACAACATATTTATTTTCGCGAAGCGTCTCGTTTTTGTATGGTGGGTCATAATTTATGTCAACAATTTTCCAAACGTATTCAAGACATAAAAACATTACATGATCATAACTATAATCTGTTTCACGTTTTAAGACGGCAACACTGACGTTGAGTACAATGTCAACATGATGTTGATGCTGGCACAAAATAATCATAGTGATAGAATAGTCAACAATGACTGTGATCACTATACGGAAGGAAGGAAGGAATGAAAATAAGCAAATCAGTTGAATGAAAAACCGTCCCAACAGAAAACTATTATATGCACACAACTGATTAAGCAATATGTTTATAATAGAAACGAATTATATTAATTGGCGTTGGTTTAATCTCTATCGGACCATTAAGGCGAAAAAAAGAAACCCTATGGTTTATCTACTAACCATTCAATATTTTTACAACACATTTACCTAGTCATTTTTTTGGACAAGAAGGGAGTATGCAGACTTTTATAATCCTCCTATTTATTAGTTAAATATCTGTCAATATTATGGTCTTTAAAATATGTTTTACTTATTGGCAAGCTTGCCGCTTGTGTTATTTATATAACAATAATTGGCATTCATTGGCACTTCTTGTTATGAATGAAAACTTTCTAATATCTAATCTCGCGTGCGGTGTTTATTTTATAATGGTGCCCTCTTAATTGTTGATGTATTCTCCATCATTCCGTGATGATGAAGTTAGCTGGAGGTATATTTTATACGTAAATCACGGAAAATTATTAACACCCACAGTAGGTGATGCATAGCCAGGTCGGTCCTACGTTATTAACGTCGTTAATTTCGAATGTTGTAATATTTAATACATTAAATACTATCAACCTGCTATGCTAGTTCATATGACTAATTTCATGTATCGCCCTGGTCACTCTCTAACTTGTCGCCTGTAGTATATTATTGTGGCCGTAGTGCATGCACACCATTTTTTAATATAATAACATTTGCCATTCTCCATCCATCCATCCATGCATTGTATTATAAGATCCTGTAGTGTCACCACATCCTCGTTTGATGCAGTTAATTGACTGAAGAGTTTTGTATCATCCGCAAATTTACAAATAAATCATTATTACAAATACCATCGTTTATATTTAAATAGTAAATAAAACTGGTGGCGTTGCCGAACTGCTCCCAAGACTGAACTGTATAGTGACCCCAATCTTTACAGCTGACCATGGCATTCCGACCTTGATCGATCATTTACGACGATTCGATCGTTAATTGTACCCTGTTGGATGGCCATTCCGTTACCCATGGACTGACATCGCCTCATGGGCCACTCTCCAAAAAACCCTGACAGCACGTTTTTTTAAATTGCTAATTGGCCGTTTGCTATCTGTTTAGAAAAAATATACTGCATTTCACAAAAACGGTTAAGCCCGGCCGGTACCAAGTTTTTGTTGTGTTTACCATGGCGCGATCGTATGTGACATGGCGTTTTTTCTTAACAGGTTTTTTCTGGAAACAATTCTAATATGTAATATTAATTATTATTTATGTATCCATACATTTTTTTTTAATTGGGTTTGTTATTTTTGTCTCAATCCACATTTAAGCTTGATATATGGCGTAACCAGTTAAAGTTTGGCTGTTTTTTATTTGCACAAAGATCAAATTTACAGAGAATATAACAGTAACTGTAAAGGTTTACTACCAACGTTATCTTTTAAAAATAAACAATTTCTAATAGTGGCACATTGGTGAAGAAGTTTGGTATCGGGCGTCACTTGTCAATTAGCAATTGAAAACAGTTGGTTAGAATCATGTACCTTATGGAACTATAATAATTATTATAGTGTGTTACGTCGATAAGATAGTTTACCTTGGCATCAGATATTAAAACAATTGAATTTCCAATATTGAGTATTGGAAATAAATGCATGTTTAAAAAGTGGAAAGCCTATTTATTGTTGGGTGTTTAAGGCTACTCTAACAGGAATTAGGCACCTTTACTTGCATGTTGCTATATGGAGTTATCCATATCCTGAAACACCTCGTCTACACGAATCCAATGATGTGTCTAACTTGGATGTGAGATTACAAATGAGGAAATAATGGGAAACAATACAACGTGGAAAGTTTAAATTTAGACGAACTGTCGGACTTTTAGGGAGAGCGGCCCTCATTTGCACTGTACGTGTACTTTCATCACAAGTCGGTGTCTTAGTCATGGGCTAAAGATTAATTGAGTTGAACACCATTGCGTTCAGGATTATACGTTATAAAAGTGTGTTTATGTATTACGACTACCGGTATTTAATAACTGTATTTATACTGTATAAGGTACAGCCAAAGTACCATTAATTTTATTCCGATTTTGTATTAACAATACGAAGCCTCAACAATTTGCAGTTAAGTATGCACTGTATCTGGTTCAAGTAACACTATTATCCAGAGCATTGTCATGTACAGAACACTTGCGAATAACACAAAAAAGGCCCATTTAAAAATAGGTTAATTTTAACGAATGCAGCCGCCAACATGAAGGAAATCACCAGCAGACAGGAAACGGGAATCCGGAAGGAAGTTAGTGAACCGGAAGAAAGTTACTGGTATTCATACGCCGTGCGCGCGCAGTGTGTAGAACATAAATTTCTCCACGGTTGCAATATTTGGTTTTGTTTCTGTTTTTATACCATTGTACATGTGTTCACTAATTGGTACTTGTAACCGAAATAAAGTTAATTCATTCATAACTGGCAGTGAGCAGTCAAACGCGATTCTGAGTCAGACTATCTTCCTGGCGAAGTCACGCAGTCAGGCGAGAGTCGGTTAAGCTTGACTAATAATTATTAATACACGGCAAATCTTGACAATGGGTGTGTCTAAAAGCCCGACCACTCGTGAACATGACGTCAACCGCAAAATGTGTACCTATATTTAGCACTCGCATGGCGCTGCGGCGAGTGCAGCGCCACGGCAGGAAATAGGTCCTAAGTGAACATACAATTAGAGATACTTTATATGTATCACATCCATAATAAACTAACAAAACAGTAATTTAAGACATTTTGTGTTAAGCACGCTATACATATGCACGTTATTCTGTCGTGCGGCTCATTCCCAGGTATCACTGTTCACGAACACTCGGGCTTTTAGCCTTTCCTAGGAGGAGAGGCTAAAAGCCCGACCATTCGAGAACACTTTTCTAGTACATCCATATTAGGCCTCATATTTAGATATAGTGAAAACTGCTACAGAATGATACTAACGTATTTTTTATTATCCAACAAGAGTAGATATAACATATTGTCGTTCTCTTGTGTCACTGGTCCCGAAAACTGCGTGGTCCTGAATAGTCGGGCTTTTAGTTTTTGCTAGGGTGATAGCCAAACGCCCGACCATTCGGGACCACTTTTTTAGTCCTTGCATCATATATATAGACATTGTATATACTCTATATACTGAACAATGCCATAGTAGGATAACGGAGACGTTTTACTTTCCAACAAGAAAAGATATAACATCATCGTTCCTTAAGTAGTGTCACTATACATGGTCCCGAAAACTCGGGTATTTCGACTTTGCTATGGTGAAATGCTACAAGCCCGACCATTCGGGACCACTTTTTTTAGTCCATACATCAGAAGCCTTGTATCGTATACTTGTATACTATATCGAACAATGCTACACTATTTAATTACGTATTATTAAAATTTTCGTCGTTCCTTTTAGATTGTCACCGGTCCGGAAAACAAATTTGTTGGCCTTTGCATACCAGGGTGAAAGACGAGCGTTCTTGACCAATGGTCGAGGTCTACTATATACATTCTGTCTATGGACACGCGTTCGACGAAATGATTACTATTTTCATAATTGATGTGTAATTGTCAATTATGTGACAGGTTTTAATGAATAGTCACGCGAGCGTGTGCGTGCGCGCGCGCGCGCGTGTGTGTATGCGTGTAGACTATATGTGTGTGTGCGCGTGCGTGTGTTTGTTTACGTGTGCATGCGTATGTGTTTCGTTGCGCGTGCGTGCGTGCATGTATGCATGCGTGCGGGTCATGCGCCCAGTTGCGAAACTGTCGGCCGGGCCTTCTCGATCGGGGAGTGAAGTCCATTCTCGAAAACTCCGTCATTTCGATGGTCACAAGTTGACAACATACACCTGTATGGACAACGATTGTTCCACGCGTACTGTAGCCTATCTTAAGTTACTTAATGAAGCAATGAAGAAGTAATTTACCACTTGTATTAGGACCATTCGGAACCATTTCCCTAGTGCATACATAGAATGCGTTATGATGTATTTATATACTATAAACAACAATTTAACAATATTACATTAGTATCCTACTGTATGGCCGGATAGTAATGTAGTATTGTTAAATTGTCCAACATCGATAAAAATATATCCGTCAGTCCCGTGTGTCACTGTTCACGAAAACTCGGGCTTTTAGCCTTTCCTAGGGAGAAATGCTAAAAGCCCGACCATTCGGGACCATTTCCCTAGTGTGTGTTGTGTGTTTCAGTGTGTTGTGTGTGCGTTGTGTGAGTGTGTTGTGCGTGTTTGTGTGTGTGTGTGTGTGTGTGTGTGTGTGTGTGTGTGTGTGTGTGTGTTGTGTGTGTTGTATGTGCTGAGTGTGTGTTCTCTGCGTGTGTGTAGTATGTGCGTGTGGCTGTATGTTGTGTGTGCGTGCGTTATGTGAGTGTGTTGTGCGTGTTTTGTGTGTGTGTGTGCATGTGTGTGCATGTGTGTGCATGTGTGTTGTGTGTGGTGTATGTGCTGTGTGTGTGTGTATGTTGTATGTGTGTGTGGCTGTGTGTTGTGTGAATGTGTTGTGTGTCTTAAGTGTGTGTTGTGTGTGTGTATTGTATATGTGTGTAGCTGTGTGTTGTGTGAGTGTGTTTTGTGAGTGTTTTGTGTGTGTTAAGTGTGCGTGTGTTGTGTGTGTTTGTGTGTGTGGTGTATGTGTGTTGTGTGTGTCAATGCATAGACTATATAGATATCGTACATTCATATTATCACAGTAGAATAATATTAATGTAATACATCCAACGTATGCGAAAATATAACACTGTCATTTCCGTGTGTCAATGGTCACGAAAACCCGGAATTTTAGCCTTTCCTATGGGAAAGGCTTGCCCGACCATTCGGACCATCTAGTGCAACAATATTCCCTTAGACTATGCCAAGCTATTCCGCCTGATCATCTTTTGTCATTGGTATGGTGAATTCCTTGTCCCATGGACAAATCGGCGAGAGCATGAATAATTATGTGCTGCCATTCCAAGTATGTGAGTCAATTCAGTTCAAACAATGTGCAGGGCAAGACCTCGTCATACTTTGAGGAACCACCCGTCTTAGGTCGGCATTCCTGTCACATCTGTATAAACAGCCAGCTCCTGCACCAATCTCGTTGTGGTCATGCAACATTACTCATTACCCTCACATTACAATATCTTTTGTAGACGACAACCCTCATGCCGAATGACAATTGGCGGGTGGGCTGTGCCTCGTTAAAAACGATCAGCCAAGGGTATACGTCAGCAGTTTAGCTCGAGCTACCTCAGGGTTAATCATCTAAAGAAAGCGCAAGACAATCTTGCCAGTATAGTGCCTGATTAAATGCATGCGGTAAATGAAACCTTTTACTTAAGGTTATGTATACACTCAGAGAGTGAGAGAGAGGGGGAGGGAGAGAGGGAGACAGAGATGCGTAGAGGGTAGAGGGATGGGGGCTCGAGAGATTCGTTCTCATTTCACACCACAATGACAGTCGATTCGTAGCTACACTCATTAATCAATGATGCATTGTTGGTCTGGTTACATTTAATCATTATCCTCTGCGACACTATATAATCCCAATTAGTGGCAGAAACGCCCCACAACTTCAGTAAACTGGTGTACGTCTATAGTGACATTTTTTTCACTTTAACTCTAGCCACAATGACTGCTAACATTGACTGGCTTCCGTCGTATTTTCACAAAGAAACTATTAATGATGATAACATCACTGGCTGGATCGCAACTGAGGAACAACTGGTTTCTACACTGGAGTGTCACAAACGAGCTACCACGACCAACTTTGTAGTAGGCTACCGGTATGTATTTGGAGACTAGTGCATAACGATGTGCCATTAATGTTTCACGCGGGAGAGTAAAGTCGGTTTAAAGTTGCATTATGAGACCGTCCATCCTTTAAATAAAAATGTCCAGTGAACCAGCATGCTCTAGCAATGCTAAGATAAAACGGCAGGAAAGACTGTACATGGCATCATACGGTTATGATTGTGTCTCAAATTGCCCCACTCAAATTGCTATTGTGTTTGCGGAGCTACGATGTATACAGAGGCTACGTTACACACTTCTGCTTCATGCAAACTGAATCTGCCTTCCTAGAATTCGCTGTTTTGTTATCTCCATTATTCTCTACCCATTTACATAATTATCTCCATGTCTTGGTGTGCCATGTACTAACAGACATACATACACGTGTAAACAATATGGGTGCATTCAGTATAAAATCAATCAAAAAGTCAAATGTACATATCCGTCTTCAATTTTTATGAAACGTTTGTGTTGGTTTATGTACAAAATTGATGATAGTTGTGTAAATTCTTCATTGCTTTGGTATACGGTCAAATTCCATTGGAGGATGACAGTGATTTAGAATCCTTGGAAATTATAACATTTTGTTTAACATTGTTGGACACGTCTCATGCCATTTTGACCATTACAGTTACAATTGTCAAACATTAAAACAACACAATTAATGATATACCATTTTAATAGGTTCTTTTGTATGCAGGTCTCCTACAAGGAAGAATCGCTGCAAGAGGATATCTTGGGCACCTAATGGGGTTGACACAATACCAAACATCGTTCAAAAAATTACAGTTCTTGCCTGTCAATATGGAAAGCCACATAAAAGAACAGCCAAGAGGCATATGGAGGTATGTGCTCATTTAATTAAAACAATTATGTTCAAAAAATGTCATTGTGATTCCTCTTCTATGTTATACGTTTTATTATAAACAGAATGACCACCAGTACATGCGGGGCCGAAGATTCCATATCCAGAAGACACAGAAAGTAGGATGTGATGCACAGATCCATATTCAGCACAATGTAAGGTAAGCAACAATGTGTGTAGTTTTTCCAGTCTTGAGGCATTACTAATATATGTTATTGTCCTATACCTATGGTACAAAATATTTATTTCCCACACAAACACCAAATTATACTTAAATTATTTATACATTTATATTTACAGACAAATTATTGTTTCAGGTTCAGCACCTTCAGCACTCCTGCTAACACCAGCATCCGTAAGAAGCATGAAGTCATGAAGCAACTTGCATTCATCATCAACTCACCTGAACACACTGTGGAACAGCAACATAGAATAGTCGTGAAGCTGCCCCAGTCATGTGCTCATACCGGCCATGTACTGTCACCACAAGCCGCTGTCTCCAACCCAATGCACCCTGCTGTGAAGGAGAAGCTGTACTCTTACGTGGCTCTTGGCATCACCTTGACACCCATTATGCGACGACTGCCGACACAGTTTGTTCAGGAGGATTTGTTACGCTAAGAACATGTCAGCGTAAACAAGAACGACGCTTCGGCCAATTTCTTCCTTCGGCCATGTACCGAACGAAAGACGACAGCTGCCTGCAACGAAAGTGTGCAAGCATGCCAAACAAGACGGAGGTTTCGCTGTCTGTGATGATGACGATGATGATGGTGAAGCTGCTATGTCTCATCAGTTTCTTTTCGTTCACCAGAATGGTGCACAAAAAAGGCTTCTCAATAAATACGGTGACATTGCACTTCTGGATGCCACCTACAAGACAACTAAATATAGCTTTCCCCTCTTCATGCTAGTAGTCCGCACCAATGTTGGTTACCTGACTGCTGCAGAGTTTATTTGTGCAGTCGAAACAACAGAAGCCATCACAAAAGCACTTCAAATAATATCTACCTGGAATCCACAGTGGACCCCGTCGTACTGGATGGTGGATTACAGCGACGTGGCGTACCAGGCCATACGGCATGTCTTTCCCAGGGCACCGATTTATCTGTGCACCTTCCACCGGGAGCAGGCTTGGATGCGATGGGTTCGTTATGGTATGTGTACTCTTGTATGATGATACAAACATTAAGTCATTCAGCACATAAACAGAATGGTTGTTATTGATGATTGCACATATTCTCAGCTGCACCTCTGTAACTATTGCATTTTGTGGAAACACAGTCACAAATATAAGTTATGTGCATAGTGATGGTCAAATGTGGGTAATCATGTGTCACATATTGGAGATAAATGTTTCAGGCAAAAACCGTCTGGGTGTGGGTGAAAGGGAGGTCTTCCTATCATCCATGCGGACCATTGCAAATGCGGAATCCAAACTGACCTATGTGACAGCGGTGAAAGACTTTAGAGCAAGTCACCTTTACAACACAAACAGGAAGGTGAAGACATACACTGAAAACTGGTGGCTCAATATACCTGAGGTAAGTTGACTCTCATGTAATGGCGGCTGACTGGAGTAAGACCCAATTAATAATAATACTAGTAATAACACCCCAGTGATATTGACATGTGTATACATACAGAAATATATATCATGGAAGCAGATGAGGATTAAAGTCATAGAAGCAGCTTTAAAATGTTTGTCATAAAAAACAGGTGTGGTTGGTGTTGGTATATATATTTAAGGACAAAATGTATTATCGTTTCTCATGAAGAAAAAAAAACTACTTCTTTGTTGTCCGAAAATAAATCACGCTCTTGCATTTTGTACTAATAAATAACAATCAAAATCAAGTATTAATATTTCCTGCGATGGTGCAGTGCGTTCACTAATAGTGGATTCCACATCCGAGTCACAACCAACAGTGGTGTCGAGTCTTTACACCGTTCACTGAAGCACAGCTACTTGAAACTGTCAGGAGTTGGAAGCCTTGCTAACTTGGACCTGTAATCTGGTTGAGCAGTTTGTACCCGATCAGCTACTCACATATGCCCAGAAGAACTACAGAAGTAGTGAACAGTATCGGCGGTTCAATGAAGATATCCCCTACTATCTTCGCAACAGACCACGCAGCGTTGTACAACACTGTCTGCGTGCACACGAAGCAGCCTCTGCTTACAATCTATACGACTTCAACATGGTAGGCCACCACAAGTTCGAGGTTTGCAGTGAACGTGACCCCAATATCTGGTATGAAGTAGACTTCGGATCACCCGAGAAGCCACCATCATGCCAGTGTTTGGCGTTCAGATCTTCAAACCTGCCATGCAAACACTTCTTTGCGATCTTCAGGAACACAACTATGTCTTGGGCTGATCTAACACCGGAGTATCGAGACAGTCCATACATGACCTTGGACATGGATGTCACCTGCCAGACTCCCGTTAACGTTGTTGTTGTTCAACCTACAAATGAAGACACTGATATTATAGGACATGAAGACAGTACACAGCAGCACAGTGCACCTGTAAGGGTGGACAGGAAAGAGGAAGGAAGCCTACATAGTGCACAGCAGAAACTGCGGACAGCAATAAAACAAGCTGAAAATGCTACCTTTCTGTGTGCACAAGCACAAAGCATAGTAGAAGTGACTGAAATGTTACAACAAGTCACAAAGAAACTTCTTGCTCATGCTGTCATTGACAACAAGTTGTACATACGACCGGAGCAGAAACAAGTCAAGAGACGTCCCAACAGAAGGCAGTTACCAGCACGAAAAAAAGGAAAACATGTAAAGCAAGACACACAATGCATAAAGGTAGTGAGAAACAAATTATGTTAGTTACGGGTTAGTCACGGTTCAGTTCATAGTCTAGCTATATACAATATATGCCTTGCCAACCAAAAGGCAATAAGAGCAAGACCCACAGCACAAAAGAGAAGTGAGAAACATTTGTAGCCACATTGTAATCGTTGACACTATCATGGACTATTCTGTATCATTAACCTAAAGCATACTTTACACATTGTATGGTAGGTGCTGCTAAGGCCATGTTATTTATTTAGTAGCACATAATTAACATAAATCTGTATCTATACACTGTGTCTGTACGACCTGTCATAAGTCACCTGTTGCTGCGGACACCATGTTCAGCTGTTCTTCAGTGGTTCACCTGGTCAACTCTCTTGCAGCTGCTGTCATTGATGTGTCACATTTGTACCACACTGCACCCAGTCATCTGGTCTCGTCAGCATGTGTAACATCGGACCACTCCACCAAGCCTGACAAGACATCTGACAACACCACCAAGACTACCGAGACATCGGACCACTCCACCAAGACTGCCAATGTAGACAATCTGAAAGAAAGTAAGCACTTATTTACAGTTGTGAAAGATGTCAGGAACTGTTTTTAAATGATACAACCTTTGAAATGAAAGTCTTATATAATTGTTTAGTATGTTGGTGTGCATGAATTGTAACACTACTTTTTATATTCCCAGAAACTTCAACAGAGAAAAGTGCTGTGAACACATCCTGTCAAGACAAAACAGTCGCAGAGGATGTAGGCATTACTATTACATGAAACCATTTGATTAAACGTTTAGATCATCTAGCAGACAATACATAAACATTGTAATATCAAAGAACTTTTGCTATACAATGGCATCATATGAACTTCAATAATAATGACAATTGTAAAATTTCGCCATTGTGCCTTTTGTCATTTGAAATGGAAAATGTGTCATTTGAAACGGAATTTGTTTTTCTAGAATTTGAAAATGGAATTTGCTCTTTCCTGACACAAAATTTTCCTTTTTTGTAACGAGAAATGAAATGGGATGTATCTGTTTAAACAGAAAATCAGTGTCTCTAAGAATGCGTTGACGTGTCATTATTTTCAGCATGTCTTTGATGTTGCAAGCGTGGTGTTGGCGCCGTTCAATGTGTCCGGAGACCACTGGGATTTGCTGGCATTCTATCCTAGTACAAGAAATATTGTGTATTTAAACCAACTGGGGAGATGCCAAAACAGATTGGGGCCATCCTGAATTCATGGAACATTGTTGTAAAGAGGTACCCGAAGGAAGTGCCTCAAGGCATGTGGACCGTCACACTGCGTCCACACACAAAGCAACAAGATGGGCAAAGCTGCGGAGTATTAGTCATCCAAGTAAGTGGCGAAATGCTAACAACACAAACACACACATACGTATCTTACATAGAACCGTTACTGTTTTCAATTTTAAGTTTCTTTACATTTATTAGTGCTTACGTAGTTATGTCATCGTGCGGATCCACTGTTTGCAATGTCCATGTTTGCAGAGGTTCTGAAATAGAGAACTTGCATATCAGATATCTGTTGTTACATTATAATTATTACATAGCATGTTTACACATTTTTCTCTGATTAATTCCAAATGATTTGATAAAGTTCGCAGAGCTGATCCTCAATGAGAAAGACCTGGTGATAGTGGACCCTATCGACACCCTGCGCAGACATATTACAAGGCGCCTGTTGTGTAACACAGACAAAGGTAAGCGAGCTCGATGTAGAGCTACAGTTGGATTCCATGTCAACAGTACATTATATAAAGAACACAGAAAATTACCCTTGCCATGTACAGGTATGTCAGTTGTAATGAACAACAGTAAAAATATGTTTGCAGTTACTTTGCAGATTATGATAGTAATTAGCTGAAGTTGCAATTACGCGACACTGTTAATTTACAACAAAATTAACAGGCGGGATTGTAATTATGATAGAATTGGCAGGTGCAGCAGGATTATATTTTACGCACTTGTTTTACTGGTGAGGTGTTTACACAGATCAATGTATCATGGAAATAGCTATAGAGTCACAATGGTGTCTACTTGTGTACAAATAATCTTCACATATTAATCGCAGCATGGCCAAATGCTTCCTCGAAGAGTCAACATAGTGTTGAAGTGAACAGGTTTGCCAGGGAGTAATGTGTAGTGTTCTGAACAGTGCAAAGAAATGGATAGTGTACTGTAAGAACTGACCTTTACTTTTAATGTTTTCACAGATGCCGTAAGGCAATGTTGCAGACACTGTGGCAGTCAGAGCAGCAATGAATGAGGATGGGTTAGTATATTTCACAACTATTTTTTTGAGAAATTGACTACGGTAATCTTATATATCTTCATATGACTGAAATAAACTTATGTAAGAAATGTACATTATAATGCATAATTTGCACATACATACATGCATGCATACATGACCCACCCATGTTCATACACATAAGCTTTCAGGAATACTATGTTTACTCCAGTATTATACATATTTCTACTAATCACTGATGTTAATTTGTGTGTATGTTGTAGGTAGCATGTGCCAGCTGTCACTGGCGTTTCCATACCAGATGTGCTGGTACAAGAATTGCCCACTTCCTCTGTGACATCTGCCAGCTGCAGGAGGCGAGGGATGTTGACACCGACACCAGCACTTCCAGCTAGTTTGGCTGCATCTCTGTAACAACACCATATCTTGACACGCGCTAAATCTCGTCATGCACTATAGACCTCATATATATTATAAAAGACCGACTGTTGAAATGCGTTTAATGAAGACTTTTTATTGTTGACATTTAACTGTTCTGGGTGGATACAGTTTGTTTAAATGACAATGTGCTGCTTTCCAATGCAAGGCCTCGTTCCTATTACTAATTAGATGGATATGTACATAAGGTTATTCGTGATGACACCCTCACAATTATTGAGGTCGCCATTCAGGGATTTGTGTGACTGGTGTGCGATGTTGGTCAAGATTAAGTTGATGAATTTGAAAGTCGTTTCTGTTTTGTTGAAATATATTTGAGTGATAAGTATTTTAGAATACACATTGTCTATATGATGCGTGTAGTCAGGAAAGTTTAAGAATACATGTATGGCATAACAATTTGGCATTACAAGCAGTAGCAAGGACTCAGTTGGAAATGACTGCATGGAAGCAGCCACATTCCAGGGCTAATACTAATAGCGTATATATATGTGAATTGAAACTCGTTAGATTACAAATTTCAATACACAGTGTTTCATTAACTTTAAAACTGATTACTTATAAAATGGTAGATTTGAAAAATGTAATTGATGTGATTATGTTTTGAACAGAATATATAGTTAGTATAGGGAGGCTGTGATAAGACATGACTCGGAGACAGACGGACCAACCACGGATTGGACCTATGACAGACACACCAATGACAGACAGACCTTTAACAGATACATGAACTTACATGAGACAGACGCAAATATGATAGCCCTACAACAGACAGGTGAACCAGACAGACAGGCGGACCTACAACAGACACATACGACAGTCAGGTGGACCAATGGCAGACCTATGACAGACAGACCAACAGACATACACACCTAGGATAGACAGATGGACCTGTGACATAGAGTAAAACCCACGACAGACATAATACACAGACTACAGACAGGTAACACGGACAGATGGTGTCCAAACCGACTTACATAGTTAAAAAAATGGCCACGTTCACATTTTGTTAAGTTTTGTTTGTTAATTTTGACTTCATATCAATTTTTGTATGTTGATATATTGTGTACTTTTATAAGACATTAAAGAAATATATATAATACGTCTCATACCTAACCTGCACTGTTCGGTGACTAATGCTGCATTGTGCCCTCTAGTTACACTGCCTTCTTTCAGTTTGAAGAAAATATTTCTATAAATATCCTCATAACCATTCAAAATCTTAAAAACTTCTATTTGGTCTCCTCTTACACCTCCTAGTCTCTAATGTTGTCAACCCGCATTCTAATAGGCGTGTTTCATAACCAAGATTTTTCAGTTTAGGAATAAGCTTAGTTGCTCTTCGTTGCACTCTTTCTAGCTTATCCATGTCCTTCTCACGATGTAGTCTCAATTTGTGTACAGTATTCCAAATGTGGCCTAACTATTGGTTTGTACAGTGGTACAGTTAGCTGTTTCTCCTTATAAGTGATATTTCTCCTAATCAATGAGCCCTAGCTACTACTACTAGCTAGTATTTGGATACCGTTTGAAGGAGCAATTCCACATTGCTCTGAAACTTTCACATCAGCACTAACTGTTACTCCTAAGTCCTTTTCTTTTACAGTTTTATTTAATATAGTATCCCCCATTGTGTATTCTTTGTTCACATTTCCATGTCCTATATGGATGCATTTACACTTCCCAAAATTGAATAACATTTGCCATTTTTCAGACCATTCGACCAATTTGGCTAAATCATCCTGTAAAGTGTGTTTATCTACATCTTTTACTTAACTGGCCTAAATTATTAGCAGTGTAGGGTTAGGGTTAGTATAGGGTACAATCGTTTTCATAAAACATCCGGTAATCACCATAATCGCCGGCAGTATAATGAGTATGCAGAACCGAGAACGTCCCACATAATCAGCATAATTGTGCTCTACTCTAGTCAGTTACGGTGGCGCATTCTACATGGCATAGTCACTGTTCGAATAAGACTGCAACGAGCTATCGAAGGTGGCATTATCATGATTTACTAAAACATGAACTAACATATTTCACAAACTGGCAGGAAATCAGCTTTCCATTTCCCTCCATTTTTCGTTAACCCGCTAACGGCGCCGTATCTGACTATATTCAGAAGGATTTTGGTACCTCGACGAGTTATTAAAAGTGATTTTTAAAACTTCCGTATCACTTTGGAGAAAATGGATACGACAGATGAAGACTAGTTTTACTTGTCACTCGGAAATTACGGTTGGTACGGTTGACACACACAAACGGCATGTACCATGCGGGTTTCACCCAGTCACCACTGTGCGATCCACGGTCCGATATGTCCGGCCCCGGGTCAGTTGTGGGAGTCGGACAGTGACAGTTGGTCTATCGACGACGAAGACGTTACGCGACTTAATAATTTCGCATGGTGTTTGTGTGGACACTGCGTGCCAATGTCGACGCACATCGAGTCGCTGTGCTATAGGGAGATAGCTGCCGTACAGCACCGTACGACAGACCTTACAGATGCCTGCATTACCGACTAGTACGTCTTTAACGACTTCAAAACGGTTTGCACCAACGCCACGGGCAACAGGGCAGTGTTGGAACTTGGAAGTCGGTCTGTTGTCATTGTATGATTTGAATGCAGATTCGTTGATTCGACCAATATCTAGTAGGTAAGTACTATGTAGTTCAACAGGCATCGAATAATTATTCTAGCAATAACTATTTCAAACTTAAATAGAGCAATTATACTTGTTCCCACCTCAAATGTTCAGGTTCATTCTATCTTCGTAAAATACTATGTCTATGCTTTTCATCAAACCATTTTTGATCATTTTCTTAATAAACATACTTTTATTCTTGACAGGACGTGTGCATCCTTTTTATACAGTTGTTTAATTCCCTATTTAAAAGGGTTCAAGCAACTTGCTTAATTTATATAAAAATGTAGACAAATTGCACACTACCATGCACTAATAGATGTATAATCAAGACATTGTGCAATGTATTATTGATACAAAAATATTTTAAGTGGAGTTTTTAATATAATAAAAATATTATATTATATGTGTGTGTTATCAAGACCACATCATGAAATGTAGTCTTACAATCATTATTATTACAAACAAATGAACCAATTCACTGAATTCATGATGTGATATTAATAAAACACACAGTTTTGCCAGTATAATAATAATTAGAAGATAACGGTTGTTTTTATCAACTAATGCAAATAAATTAACTTTCAGAACGTATCGATTGATTCGATTAACCGCATATTGTCACTTCACGTTGTGGTCAAGGGGAGATTTGGAAAAGGCAACAGACATGTTGTACCAGCCTGCGCTGTATCCAGAAGCGAATGGGGTTTATGAAAATTTCAGCTATTGACATTGCACTATACAGGTGAGTGTACATTGAAAACAAAATCCCTGAACAAGTAAGATTAAATTGACCAAAAGGTGGAATGAATTACTCGGTGCCGTCTTATCCCATTTTTTGCAACAACAATGTGATCTGTAGTGTCTTGCATGTCCCCGTTCATAATTTGGTTTGTAATACTGAAGCCAATATGAAATATATCAACAGTTTATTCATATGGAGAAACAATTCACAAATAAATAAGATTACATGGCAGACTGTGCCAGTGCATTAGTCAAATTCACACACCAGTTTTCAATGTTTCTTTCAGTTGATTCACTTCACACTGACATATTTTAATCTAACTGTATTACAATTTGGGTCTGTGTCAGTCCTGCGAACATATAGTACATCAATAAGTAACACGTTTATTGATGATATGGGCCATCATCATGATCAAATATTGTGACCAACAAAATTAATACATAAAAAATATTCCATTACAGTTCCAGTTTTACACATTTGTGGGTTTCAACACTAGGGGTATCTGTCAAGAAAACAAGTATTTATTATTCAAGATACACATTCAAAACTTGTAGTACTAGTTTCAAAATCTATCAAGTGCCTCCAAATGTATTTATCTAGATTTATGACACTATATAAGTGTTCTTATTATTATTAAGTAATTTTTGCGATGTTATTTTGTGATAATGTCAAATATAATACTAACAATGAAGTATGAATATATATATATATAAAATCTTCTAGCTGAATTCTTTGCTGCTTCATTAGTTTGTAGTACACTTTAATAATACTGGCTAAACGTACAAATTAAACAAAAAATATATATTTTGTTGTAAGATGGCACTTTAGTTTTACTAAACTTGATGGTAACAATCCAGTTTTAATGGCAATGGCCCTTATCATTTTTGTGACACACGTCTTAGAAGCCACATTAAACGTATACAGTGAGTCATATGAACAAATACATGTACAGTTCAGTGTGATGTTTGAGAAATGGTGGTCTGTTGAAATAAACTCACTATAAGTAACATGTTTGGACTTCGTTAAACTATTCCAGTAAAGTACATATACCCAAAGTTCCCTACCTCGAATAGTGTCTAATAAAACACATTGCATACCACAACTAGGATACAAGCTTTCAAGTGGATGTTCCTTACATTAGGAAGCCCTATACAGTATTGAGAATCCACTTTGCATAACACTCTCTATTTCTGCCAGTGATGTTCAAACAATGTTATTTAAGCATAGAAATCTATTGTCATTTGAAATTGGATGACGTATCAATTTGGTGGCACTAAACCAAATTGATATGGATACAACTAGTTTTCCGTAAAGCGGGTTCTTTGCTTTGTCACAGCCTCCTCTTTTGCTGGTTTTTCGATACCAGCATGCGCTGCTAGAGTTACCTCCTTACTCAATGTCGCAACTTAGAGCACACTTCGCAGCTTTGGGCCACTCGTGCATCTAGCTGCAATGCCCTCTAGAATTTCTCCTCGGAAGCTATGTCCTTTGACGCCATCACTTTCTTCACTTCATACCCAGCAGACTTTGAATACTGCAGCTGATACCGTAGCTTTTTGTCTGCTGTTTTCATCATTTCCTGCTGATTGGACAAATGATAAATATAAAATATGTATAACAATAGAAATGTCTGAAGAATAACTGGCTATAGCTGTAACATGCACAAAGTAAACCAAACATCTTGCGTGTATGCTCTCTCCCTTGAAATCAAAAGGCTAATGTCATTTTCTAACGGTTCCGAATTCTGCCATCCTTTTCAATTTCAACTTCCAATGAATTCCAATTCCATAATACATTCAAATATTTATTATTGAATCATATATATATATATAATTTATATATAATGATGTTTATATATTTATTATATTATATATGGATAAGTTTATATTTCAATAAGCAATTCCGAAGCATACCATTCCAATTCCATTTATATATAATTAAACAATTCAAGTAACAGTAAACAAATGTCCTCAATTATAATTATTTTATCTGTTGTTTGCATGTTTTCTCTTGTGCAGTGAGATTGTATTTTTGAAACTGTATTCCTAACATTGTTTTGCTATTGAGTACAGGCAGGGATTTTCAGTCATTTCAGTTTATTTCCTAATGCAATGCTGGATTTCTAAAGTGTGCAGCTTTGTCAAGCAACTGATACATTATTTTGTAACATCAAATGTTATCACTATTAATATCACAAACCTTACCTGTGTATTTGTGTTGTGGTCAATGGTGGCCAAGTGGAGTCGGGCTATGATGCCTAAGCGGTTGAGCTTCTTCCACTTGGTACATGAACACACTTTGTAACACTCTCTATATCAAACAAACAGGCGACAATTCAGTATAACCTTCTGGACAGTGAAGGTTTCTGTACCTTCAGTAAGCCAGTGTTGTTTTCACTTCTTGTTGTTTATACATTGCATGACTGCACTTCCGGTACAACTCTGTGCCTGCTGTCCATGAATGGGAATTCCTGATGTGATGGAGGAGCGAGATCCACATCTCCTTCATCAAGTGGGGGTCACCACCACAAGCTGATGTGCAATACCACAGGTGGTTGGCAATTCTGCCTATCGAAGGGACAACCTCAACTTTCTTGGCAGAAAACAACCTTTATTTCTTGGTAGTCCTCTACCAAAGTCTTTATAATGCTGGGGGCAAGTGTGATGATCTTCACCCCGTGGTCAGTCAGGTTGTCTAAGCAGCGTTTCAGGCCTTCCACTTCCATCCAGTAACTGTTCTTGACCTCTGTGACTTGAGCAGTTTCTTGAGCAATGATCAGTTGGCTGTCAGTGTCCATGGTGAAGTAAATGCCAAATGTAGTGTTGTGTCCTGGATTGTCATATCTTGCATCGCCTGATGCGAAAACGCCTTGTCCGGCCAGAGCTGACATGGTGGCCTTTGAATGGCATGTCCACATGTCCTCTATCTCTGGCAGTATGTATGCCCGCTGTATGTTGTAGCACTGGCGGGGTGACAGGGTGCATAGGTTCAGTAGGTTGACCAAATTGTACACAGTGAATGAATGTCCAGCCAGGAAGAGGACGCTTGGTGTCAACAAGTCACTCTTATAAATGTTACCAATCTTGGGTTGCCAGTGCCACACGAACGAGTGGCCATCAGCACATTCTGTGGTCACAACCACTGCAAACCCAGTCACTGTGATGCTAGGCTTTGATACAAGTGGTTTATTGCAGTTTGGTGTTTTAGCAGGTGCAGAAAACTGAAATGATGTTTTTTTACAACTGATACACTTTCTCTCTTTCCCATTAGTGTAAGAACCGCTTGAGTCATCATCAGTGATATCGCTGTCACCTGCTACAACATATTCTGCATCACTCGCTTAAATGTTTCTCTTCTCACTGTTGCAGACAGAATCATCTGAAGATGGCGATAGTGAGACTGGGACATCCGAAGGGTCGTCTACAGTGACAGAACTGCCATGGTCAGTCGGAGAAGGCGTGCTGGACTGCGATGGCAACTTTGCATACCCATGGTCATGGTGAATGTTCAATGGAACAACAGTATTGTCTGTATTAACTACTGCATCGACAAAGTGTCGCACTGGCGACACGACCACTAGCTTCCATGTTTCGACACTATGAGTCGATCGCGTGGCAGCACTACAAGTGACATTTGTACTACCATGAGGGACGATGTCATTTCGCGTGCTAAATTCTTCGCTGGATCCTTCGAAGCTTGTACTCGGTATTAGGCCCTATGGTTGTTTGGATACTTCCGTCATATATTATGAACAAAATGACACAATCTTGCAAATATTCATTAAAATTGGAGCACAAGTGCGATTTATAAGTGACTTTTTCAATGTTTTCTTTTTAATGATATATGTGTTATCATGTGTTTAACATTTGAGCTTTGTAAATAAAAAATATATATTTATTAATCTTTGTGGCTTTTTCCTGTGACGTTATTTCCTTTTTTTCTTGTTAGGCTTACATTCAAAAGTCAATAAATGATATACAATGTCCTTGTTATTAAAAGCATACATTGGTGTTTGCAGTCATACAATCTATATTAGGAAAACACTTGGTATGATAGCATGCTTGCTAAATTGTCGCCTCAAAACTGGAGCATCAATTCAGGGTCCATTGTTACAAACCAATATTTGAGACACATAAATTAGTATTATGCCTACTTTAGTTGACTGATGTGTGTGACACACTGCAATTGTGCTACGTAGTATCATGACGCTATGCCTATTACGTTCTATCATGATTGTCGTTTTATTAACCAATGACGTTCCTCCTTTTATTCGGATTTGAATAAAAGATGTCGAATTCATACAAAGCGTGCTTGTGACATGGTGTCAGAAATATAAACAACTACGCCTACTCAAGTAAGTTGTACTTTTGCGCACAAATGCCGCACTAGTCTATAACTATGGAATCGCTACGAAGGCCCGATACTATGCGTTTTGACGCGGCCAATCTAGCGGTAACTTGGCGAAGATGGAAAGCAAATTTCAATGTGTACCGACAAGCTGCGGAACTGAGCGATAAAGCAGCCGTTACGCAAGTCGCAATTCTACTGCACAGCATGGGGTTCGACGCGGTTGAAATTCATGAAACGTTCACGTATGGTACAGATGAAGACAAAACTGACATTGAAGTTGTGCTACGAAAATTCGACGACTATTGCATTCCACGCGAGAATAGCGTCTACGAGCGATACAAATTCTGGAGCAGAGACCAGAAAGAGGGCGAGAGCATTGATCAGTGGGTCACTGATTTGCGCACTCGTGCGTCGACTTGCAATTTTGGAGATCAACAGGAGCTGTTGCTTAGAGACAAAATGGTGTTCGGCGTGCGTGACGAACGCATAAAAGAACGATTACTCAGGGAAACTGACCTAACTCTTGGTAAGGCACTGTCCATATGCAGAGCTTCCGAAGTTAGCAAGGCACAGTTACAAACGATGTCAACGAGTGGCAACCCTGAAACAAGCACTGAAGTTCACGTCATCAAACGCCGACAAGCTGACAAATATAAAGCTAAAGAGAGCACCAAACTGATACGCGATTGCAAGTACTGTGGGCGAACGCACGAAGCAAAGAAATGTCCCGCGTTTGGAAAAGTCTGCAGTCAATGCCAGCGACGCAACCATTTCGCAGCGGTTTGCAAGTCAAAAGTGGTGCGAGCAATAGACTGCGATGTTCGTGACGTCGAAAACGAACTGTTCATTGGTTCGTTGTTCATTGGTGACATTCAAGACAAGTGGCAGGCAGACGTATCATTTAATGATACACGCATTCGTTTCAAGCTTGACACCGGTTCTCAGGCAAACGTGCTGTCATATCAAGTGTACTCAAAGTTTGCGAGCAGCGTGCCAATGAAACCGACAAGCTGTGTTCTAACGGCATTTGGAAACTCCAAGGTACTGCCTATGGGTACAGTCGTGCTAACCCACACGAGCGGTGATGAACGACATGCGGTTTCATTCTACATCGTCGACGATATCAAGTCAGCAATACTTGGACACGACGCATGCGAACGCTTGAAGCTGGTGTCCCGCCACAACATCGATGAAGTGAAGACGAATGAGAAGGGCAAGCTCACCAAAGAAGATCTGCTAAGCGAATACCCAGCAGTGTTCAACGGCACAGGCATGTTTGCCAAAGAATATCACATCGAGACATCGAGTGAAGTCAGGCCGTGCATCCAGCCGCAACGCAGAATCCCATACACACGTCACGATAAACTGAAACAGACACTTGATGACTTGAAGCAGAGAGAAATTGTCGATGACGTCGATCGTCCTACGGATTGGGTCAGCAACCTCGTTATAACGGAGAAGAAGAACGGGTCGATGCGTGTGTGCTTAGATCCGAAGCCTCTCAATACAGCCATCAAGAGAGAGCATTATGAAATGCCAACAGTCGCTGACGTCCAGGCCAAACTGGCTGGGAAGAAGATATTCACTGTGCTTGACCTCAAGGATGGGTTTTGGCAAGTGCGTTTGAGTGACGAATCATCATATCTCACAGCGTTCAACACACCGTGGGGTAGAATGCGCTTCCTAAGAATGCCGTTTGGCATATGCTCAGCCAGCGAAGTCATGCAGAAGCGGAACATGGAGACGTTTGGTGACATCCACAATGTGCATATTATCGGCGATGACATGATTATCGCAGCTGTCGACAACGAAGAGCACGACGCGATCATCCGACTGGTAATGGAACGTGCGCAGGCAAGTCACGTGACATTCAACAAATCGAAGATACAATACAAGGTCAACCAGGTGAAGTACATGGGTCACATCCAGACGCCAGATGGTTTCAAACCTGACATCGACAAAGTGAAAGCCATATTTGAGATGCCTCGACCTGAAGACAAGACTTCACTGAGACGGTTCCTTGGAATGGTGAAATTCCTGTCGAAATTCATCCGGAACGAGTCTGACATTACAGCGCCACTCCGATCGTTATTGGCAACGGACGTCGAGTGGGCGTGGCATCCGGAACATGACGCAGCCATCGAGAGACTCAAAACAATATTGACCAGTGAACCAGTGCTGCGATATTATGATGTCACGAAGCCCGTCAAAATACAGAGTGACGCATCGCAACGAGGCCTTGGCGCTGCATTGATCCAAGAGCGGCAGCCAGTGGCATACTCATCACGGGCAATGACATCCGCTGAGTGCAACTTCTCAACTACTACAACGCCAGGCGACGTACGCCAACCACTACGACCGTGGCGTGCGTACGCTACCTCCACTGCGTGAAGGCGATGCCGTACGCATTCGCTCCGGTGCAACATGGGAGCGAGCCGTCGTGAGCCGAGTCGAGAATACTCCTCGCTCATATACGGTGACAAACGAAAACGCGCAGGCATACCGACGAAACCGGCGCGACCTCCTGAAGACGAAGGAGAAGCCGCCGCTCCCGACACCGCCGACCGCGATCGACGAGCCGGAGGCACAAGGAAGGCCTCATCATCAGGCTGTCCCCGAAGCCGTGGCTCCTTTGCGACGTAGCAACCGCAACGCAAACCGCCCAGGGTGGTTGAGTGATTACGTCGGCTGAATATGCCAGACCAGCTGAGGACAGTCTACTCCAATGAGGCTGGTCACCTGTTTTTGCGTTAATTGCGTTGTTAGTGTTTTTAGCAGTTAGTATTCGTGACTTTATATAACCATATTAATTACTTCGACGAAAGGGAGATGTGACACACTGCAATTGTGCTACGTAGTATCATGACGCTATGCCTATTACGTTCTATCATGATTGTCGTTTTATTAACCAATGACGTTCCTCCTTTTATTCGGATTTGAATAAAAGATGTCGAATTCATACAAAGCGTGCTTGTGACAATGTGAACCTACTTAATATGCCAATAACTAATTATATCAGATATGACTATAGTTTGTGTTGTATGCTATTGACTGTATCGTAAAACAAGTATTTTTCAGGATTTAAATACTTGTAATGTCATTTATTTAAATGCGGTTACATTGTACATGTATAGTATTTGAGCAGTCCAACTTCAATAATATTTGTATTTAACTATTTCTTTTAAATTAATACATTCAAATGACAATGCATAACAATACATGATTGACAGGGCTTGGTCCGGACTGTGACTAATGTTGACTAATGCATCACGACAATATTTCGCAAAACGTTATACTGGCTACGGTAGCTGGCATTTATTTTTGTAATTATTTTGAAGGTTATTTCCCCCACCAGCAGTCTTAAGTCGATAACATCGACTCGTAGACGTTGCGGTATTCAGACGTAGCAACACGCCGGCACGATTTGCTGTAAACTAAATCGGCGGATTACAAGCAATCACATCATAGTATTCACTCGTATCTGTACTTTATTACATTAACATTTCATATTACATTTCAATTTCGCATACGTCATATTTGTATATATGCAGACTTTGAAATAGAACTGTGGGACTATATTGTAGTCGTAATGATACCTGACGGAACTCGTGAGTGCGGAGTCACCTTGGCAACAACAAGCGCTGGTTTCGGCTTGTCATTTCCTACGCGCCGCTTTACGCTCCAAATAAGGCAATAATGTCGAGTTCGCCGACATTTACTTCATCGGTGCATAGTTATATGTAAACAAATCGACCAAAGATGGACCTGTGGCTTTAACCAAGAATTATGTTTGGACGTTCAATGTATTTTTTTTATGCTCGTTACTTTTGTATTTAGGCTTGCATTCGGCGTTCGAAAGTGACCACCGAAGACTTATGCCAATTTTTTTCTTCTGTGGAAGTATATGAAAAGTTGCTTACTAACACTTATAGTATATCCAGTAGCCACGCAGCGCATTAAATTGTTCTGTTTTTATGTGTTTGTATGCGTTTCGTCGGTTTTTCTGAGAGCTATGCTGCGTCGCCTATCGAATTGCTGTATACAGCTTTGGGAGACATCTCGCCAATCAAACCGGATGTACAACCACACGCCCCTGGAGCATGATGGCGGCGCCCTGTGCCGATAATAGCTACGTTTGAAAAATTATTTAAAATATACCGTGGCGCTGTACTTGTCATATCATGGTGAAATGTACTGTAAATGGTATGTTCTTATGTTTGGGGTGTGGTTGTTCAAGCACTTCATTCCCCCTTTAAGCGAGACTGGGGTATATAGTCTGGCTGTGAAAGAGATACAAACAAACATGACAGACAAGTAGTATGTGTTTATTGTGAAGTCATTTTATGAGGATATTAGTAATTAATCCATTACACAGTATATAGGAACAATTAGTTATCACTCAAGGTAAGAATGGAAAACATGCAAGAAGGTATCGCAAAGTACACAAATTGTATATTTACACACCACCATGTTCAAAATATACACTATTGCAGTCATTTACTTTACAATATGCACCTTTATTAAAATATAGTTCTTCTGCACGACAATCTCTCTAGTAGTACTGACTATACAAATACGTGGCTCATCCAACAGCGGCTCGACAGCCGACTAACTACGACAGGCAATAGGAGTTAATGACAAACTGATATATGTGGTATTCACACTCTTTATTATGCCGAAATAGTCCACCACAAAATAATCACTCCTGTCGAGAGATGCGATATATACAGTTAAAACAGAGCTGTCATCATACAGGCTTGTGTTCGAGCTCTGAAATGCACGCGTGCGCTCATTAAATGCCCAATAAATGTACCTCATAAAGCATCAGTCGTCGACACTGCACTGAAAATGTGTACAACGGTACACACGTCACTTCTTGTCCGTTTGATGCCGGCTTCACCTGAACAGAGGAGTGCAGTGGAAACGTACACATTATATTTCAACACACCGTTCAGTAAAAAACACAAGACAACGCGATTCTCATTTCATACACACCATACACACGTATACATTTCACGGGTGCATGTGTGTCCAAAACATAGATATTAACAGTATGCATTTTTCGTTATTTGCGTAAAGTTTACATTTCATTATCGTGTGACAACTATCTATGAACCCGCCACGCTAGTATGAATCGAAATAGCAAACAACAGAACTGTCATCGGAACCAACTATAGAGTGGCTCTGTTGATCGCTTGCTCTAGTCTCATCTGGTCGACAGTACGAGAAACACCGAGCGAAGCGAGTCGTGCGCGACTGATATGGACGAGTTGTTGTCCGTTCACTTGGTCGCGCACGAACGCTTGCTTGTGTTCACCCATGTGTAGGTTGTCCAACAAATCACACACGTCCGTGACAGTCCAGCTCGGTACTGGCTTGTCGCGAAACGACTTCATGTCGACAGAGTGCGGTGATGCGCCCGACGCCTTCAACATGTTGCGTAGTGACGTGACGACAGGTGCCGATGACACGGCGCTCTCTCCAAAGTCTACCGGAGGAGGCAGGAAGTCTTCCCGCAGATCATCGACAGACGCCGACGGACTGTCGCCAAACCCTGGTGGCGGTGGCGGCGGCAGTGTCAAAAGTTCCGACTCAACCTCAGCAATGGCTGGTGGCGCCACTGCTGGCCTAAAATGCGAGAAGTCATGTGTTTCGTGGTCAGTCGAGGAAAGCGTGGATAGCGTCGACAATGACGACACTGTGCTCACCGAGTCCTCGGGGATTGTTCTAGCACTGGCTGCCTGTGCCGTTGCGTGGCTCGGCTCGCTATCGAAGCTCAGCGGCGGCGGGATAAAGTCAACGTCGACGAGCGGTGAAATGTCGACCACCTGTGGCACGCACTGGTGCTCGTGCATCATGACGAGGGCCGACACACTACTGACACGAGCGTCGTCACCCGGCACAGCCTGAGGCGTCCCGTCATGAAGACGAGAAAGTTTCTCCCTGATGGCAGTTTCATGCACAGCATTCGGGTTGACAATCCACCCTACAGTGCTGTTGTCACCGTTGGACCACGCTCGGCTTGACTCGTGGCCCATACTGTTGGCTGGTGCTGTCACGATGCCGTTGTGTGACACACCCATGGCATGCCGTCCAGCCACCAGTGGCGGGGGACCGTCACATTGTCCTGACGTGTCGGTGCGTGTCTGGCGGCCAGTTTCCGTGTGAAGATTTGGCGATGTGTAGATGACACGACTGCCACGATCGGGCTGCATTGAACCCCGGCCTGCAGTGTTCATGCCAGCAACAGTATGGCCGTTTGAGCCGCTATTCGCATTTCTTTCATCGTTCGAGTTGTTGTTTCTCTCCAGCGACTTGTTGTTGCCCAGTTGGATGCGCTGAGCCTTCGCGGCGATTACCTGCGCCAGTCCGCCGAGACCGGGCGGTGGCTCCTGCATACTTGTCACCATCGGCTTGAAATGTTTCGATGGAGGCGTCGGCGCTGGCTTCCTCGGCTTCGTGTCGACTTCCTCCTTATCTTTTGTCTCGTCGCCGTCGGAGGAGCGACTGGGGGAAGACGACGGGGTGCTGTTTGTTCCTGCTGTCTTCCTCTGTAACCATTCCTGTCGTCTCTTCTCGGCTATCGACTTGAAGTTGTCGTCAGTCACTAAGTCACTTGTGCTGTCGTTCACCTCACCCTGTTGTCGTTTCTGCTCCGGCCTTGACACGGTTGCTTCACTGACCGCTCCCTTCATCTCCCCGGGTTTCTTCGGCACGTCGCCAGTCAACAGTGTCGCCATCTTTCCCGGTGAATCGGGCGCGCTCAACTGCCTCTTTGTCTGGTCACTCTTGTACATTGTGGTCTGGAGCTTCTTTGAGCGGTGGATGCGAGTCTCGATGCTTTCTGCCAGACTCTCCATGTCTGAGTTGTCGACAACATTGCGCCGCTTTGCCACAGCCGCGAGCAAAGCGGTGCGAGAATCGTCCTGAGACATCCCCTGGGTGACGTCCTCTGGTGCTGGTCTTGGTTGGGGCGGCCGTCGTGTTATGTCGTTACTCACTGTGATGTCAGCAGATGGAACAGGCGGTGGTGGCGGCGGTGGTGGCATCTGAGATTGTGGTGGTGGCGGCGGTGGTGGTGTTGGTATTTTGGATGATTGCGGTGATGCTTGTGATGATGGCGGTGTCGGTGTTTGCGACAGAGGAGATGTTCGTGACGGTGGAGGTGGGGCACGCGATGTCGGCGGTGTCGGCGGTGCGTGTGATGGTGGTGCCGGTGGTGCATGTGACGGCGGTGGTGGTGGTGGTGCGTGCAACGGTGGTGGCGGTGCCTGCTTTGACTTTGCAGCATTCTCCTGTGCCTGCCTGTTGCGAGAATCAGCGGCTAGTTTGATAGCTTCTGCAATGTCAGTACGTAGTCCACCGCGAGGTGGCATAGTAGTAGCAGCCGAGCGGGGAGCTGTCATTGTGTGACTTTCTCTACTAGTGCAACTGCGGGGAGCAGTCATTGTGTGAGTTTCTCTGAGACTGTTTATCGACTCGGACTGAGGCTTGACCAGTCTGTCACTGTCATAGTCCGGTCTCGACCCCTTCAGGATGCCCAGCTTCGCTTGACCAGTCTGACCAGCAGACGGAGAGTCTGTGTGGCCGTACTCCTGCCGCTGTCCAGCTGGACTACAACTGGACACACGCGGTGGAGTGGGCACGCGCGGTGGAGTGGACACACGCTGAGCAGTGGTCACTGGTGGCGGGTCTAGTGGCTCCTTGCTGAGACGTGCGTTCGTGCCCGGCCGGAAACTCGACTCATACAGACTGACCCTGTCCTCGTCCACAGGTGGCTCTACTGGGGCCGGCACGCTGGCGTGTGACACGTTCGAGTAGATGTGCGGCCTGTTGGTGTTGATCTCGACGAGTTCGCTGCTCGTGCGGTCAGTGGGCGGTAGCGGAGCGCGGTGTGACGGGGGCGGGGGTATCACCGTGTTCATGTCCCGCTGCCCGCCCTTGTTCCTGATCTGTACCCGCAGGTTGCCGTTGTGATACATCGCCTCGTCCGGCACACCATGTCTCGCTGGTGGCGTCTTGAACGGCTGCGCGTAGATACACTCACCGCTATATGCTGTGTCATCACCTCCGTCACCAATCTTGACAGTCGTGACGTGTGCGTGACCACCGAGCAGGTTGGGCGTGCTGATGGCACGTCCCATGTTGTCATTACTCGCGTACGCTGTGTGTGACAGTGCATCGACGTTGTCGACGTCAACAGACTGAGAGAAGATCTCATCGAGAGGTACACTCGTCATGCGCTTGTTGTGTCGGGACCGGATCGACGCTGTCTTGTTGTTTGGGTCGATGCCGTGGGCGACCGCCGCCGCGTTCATGCGATGGATGTCCACCGAGTTGTTGTTGATGACCGGCGCAACTGTAAACACACATCACGTCCTACAGCTGACCATTGTAAAACAATGCCCTCTGACATGTGTGGCTGAATATTATGTTACTTTTGTGATTTCGTTTCAGTCAATGTCACTATTGAAAATAAACAAATACGAATACATTTATTTCACGTAAAATCCATAAACAATACATGCATATAAATAGGCATAAAATACATAGCTTTAAAAGTAAATAAGTTAGAAATATAGATAAAATAAAATATGGTAATAAGTTAAAAAATAATAATAAGTAAGTTATAAAAATAAAGTATATATGTAACATATTCAGTTTGCCGTCATTCCATTCAATTCAAATGCGTCGTGCTGCCACTATGATGAACAATTCCTACTGTGATATCTCCCTTCTCACATTGCATTTCTCTACAAGTCGTGTAACCACCAAACAAGCCCCAATCTCTGCCACACTCTCTACAAGACTAGTTACATTACCTCGCCTCGTCACCGGCAGCGTGCGGGTGCCGTCCATGTGTGCGTCATAGTTGCCGTGACTGTAAGATCGCGCAGTCACGACCTTCATGACGAGAGTGTCGCCAGAGTTCTTGATCAGTTGCACCGTGCGTTCGTGCGTGGCACTGATCACGTTCTCACCGTTGATCTAAAAACACAGGCAGCTGACAGTTAGACTAGATGGATGCGTCACACAACTTCTTTTCACAGAAAAGGTGTCCTCTTATTTTTTTTATAAAACACCAATATGATGTATGATCTATAAACAAGATTTATGCTACCTGTGGTGCTACCTAGAGGATATTATAATACCACTTTCTCCACTGATTTATGTTCATTTATGGCAGGAAACGAGTCTTCTGATAATTATAATATACCAGTATGATTGTATGATCTACTCACATACATAAATAGGACACATTAGTAGTTTATAGATAAATGATTAATGATGTAACTGTGGATCTACCACACATAAGGTTTATGCCACTGGTGATGCCACCTAGGGGATATTTTAATACTACTTTTCTTCACTGTTTTATCTGATCAATGTCGCTATTCAGTCAAGGTATGTTATGATTTTCTTTCTAGGCAGCTTGCGCCTCACGCGCCACACTTTCCAAGATTAATCTACCACCCCTCAGAAGGTAAGTAATGCCTTTATTTTTTTCCAAATTCCCGTTAGTTTAAGCATTCTTACTGTTTTTAGGGTTTGTATCAGACATTAAACAGGCATAAATTTATTGTTCATAACATTACGCATGTTATCTGTTATTGTTCAGTGAGGACTGCCAGACAGTTATGGACATTTTAAGTCACAAAAAAACTGCATCATAATTGTCATATTACATTTCGGGAAAACGTCTTCCATGTTTTTGTTTATGTCACACCATCTGGAGGACGGACATTTTGCTATTGCGGTAGCTCGATGGTAATTAGATATGTTTTGCCGAGCTAAATGAACAGAAAGATAGAGTAAATACCTCAAGGATGAAGTCAGCGGGACGTAGTCCTGCCCTGTCTGCCACACTGCCTTTATCCACCCTGTCCAAGTACTGCAGGGCAGGCAGCTCGGGGGTGGGGGTAAACTTCAACACCGACTGACTGTCATTGTTCTGGGCTGAAACAGGAAGTCATCAGTACATGCGATGTCTCAGTTCACTCGGACATACAAAGAAAGACCTTTTTGGAGCAACCGTTGAAGTTAGAATGAATGGTTTAATACGAGAATGAACATGTTGAAGGTAATCTGCTGGCCAAATTGCATTAAACCCGAAATATTGTTCGCAATTTGAATATTGTGTCCATGAAATATATATTCAAAACATTCAAACACTAAACTCGGCTCAAGCATGTATTATTCACACACACACACACACACACACACACACACACACACACACACACACACACACACACACACACACACACACACACACACACACACACACACACAAACGTGTGTGTACTGTTTATACTACTGTATATATATATATAATTATACTATATCAATACATAATTCATTTTAATTGAATAGACTTACATTTTGCACCACGCAGAACAAAACCATATCCATTCCTGGTGCGTTGTAATACGATGGTACGTGAGATGCCGTCTCTGCAAACATACAAACAATTGTGCAGTTTCTACTCAGTTTAATATTGAACAAACAGTGTAACTTTTAGTGCTGGCATATCAATGTAGGTAACTTCCCCGAAGACCCCATACCAACTCTCATGATTCATTTTTAAATACTGAGGTGTATGTTTTTGTCTTCACATGTATAGTAATTCTTTAAGGACAAATTATGCCATGGTTCACAAGTACTCATTCAGCAGTGCACGTACAATTACACAGACATAGATTAACACTTTTTCCCACGTATACCGTACAACAAACACATACTCATGTCACATGTACACCAAATCTTCTGGGAAGCAGCACAGTACAGTGACATGGGTGGGGCTTGAAGGTTAAAGACAGGGCTCATTGTATAGTAGTCTAACCTGACACGGGTGTAGGTTACAGGGTTAAACTTAAAGCAGGGTTCATTGTATAGAAGGTTAAGTTGTATAGAAGGGCCAGACTAGGAGCATGGTAACAATTCAATTGTTGCTGCCAAACTTGTCTGCCTTTTCACCATTCCCTAGTCGCACTGATGCCAGTGTAACATGATATGTCAAGTATCTATGGCAGGGCAATCTTAGTACACTAACATTAGGGAAGCCTCAGTACTTCGATGTCAAGGTAAAAGCTAAACAAAGTAAAATTCTTATATAGCTCAGTAACCAGTCTCTTATAACTTTAGTACACTGACATCAGGGCAACTTCAGTACTTCGATGCCAGGATAACCTTAGTACACTAACATCAGGGTAACCTCAATAAACTGACATCAGGGTAACCTCAGTACTTTGATGTCAGGGTAACCATAGCACACTGACATCAGGGCAACCTCAGTACTTCGATGCCAGGATAACTTTAGTACACTGACATCAGTACTTCGATGCCAGGGTTACCTTACTAAACTAACATCACGGTAACCTCAATAAACTGACATCAGGGTAACCTCAGTACATTGATGCCAGGGTAACCATAGCACACTGGCTTCAGGGTCACCTCAGTATTTTGAAGCCAGGGTAACCTTAGTACACTGACATCAAGGTAACCTTAGTACACTGACATCAAGGTAACCTTAGTACATTGACATCAAGGTAACCTCAGTACTTCGATGCCAGGATAACTGATTACAACTATCATCTACACATCGCCTCGGCTGTTATTATGTCTAGAGTGTAGATAATACAGAGATAAAGACATTAGAAGCACAGCCACTTCCTGTACATGAATGGTGGGGCTCATCAACACAGTAGGTGAGTACATCCGGGTCTCAATGAACAGGCTCACCCGCTGTAACACGCCTTGGAACAAAGTTAACTGGCACATAATGTGGGCTACAGTACACAGGCAACTGGTTCAATGACAATAATGAAGTCAGGGTAGCAACCCGTGGCAAAGAAACATGTACGTGGTCAGGTGCACCTTCTCTGGATTGATACTGTCATGCCTTCTGTTGCATCAGTGGTGACCTGAACAGTCTACTTGAAACATAACACGACAGGATCCATGATGTACGTCATCCTTGTAACCTAACACTGGGTAGGTGATAACTTGCGCTCGGCTCGAGTTATGCGCGAGTGCGTGGGCTAGAAGAATTTGGTGACACATGCATGCTAATCATCTCCTCTAAACGCATGCTGTAACCATACAGATGCCCAACTTCCAACCTTGTGAAGAACACAGCTTCAAGGAACCGTGAGAACAAAATGTTGATGAAATATGAATTCTGCGATGCAATCACACCGAAAACGATCAGCCTGATGTTATATATACTTGTATACAGCACAAGTGTTCTATTTTCTAATAACTGTACTGAATCAATTATACGCCTCTGGTGCACCTGGAGACAATATGCTTAATGGTTTGGTGCTCGCCCAGTCACCAGGAGATACCGGGTTTGGACCACAGGTATGGGTTCATTCATTTCATCAAAACAGAGCAACTTGTCTAACATCTAACAGAATAGGAACTACCCTCAGGTATGGGTCTAAGTTTTGATGAGACACTAAAAGTTTCTTGATCCTTGCTACATCTGACTTATGGGAAGGAAGTGTCTTAGAAGAGACACTAATAGTTCATCACTAACATCCTTATGAGCTCATAAATCAAATTTTGCTCTTTTAAATAAAGTTTGCTCCTTAACGGTGATCTTGTATATTGAAAACTTTCAACACCAGAGTGCGCCACCGGGACACTTTCGTCTGTGTGTCACAGAAATAGTGTATTCTGTTGCTTGTTGTGTTTTGAAATAGCTCCTTACGGATTCTGTTTAATGATGAGTTTTCTTTATGAGCCCATTGTCTAAGTGAAACAGTTCTCTGTTATCTGGGAAATAAAAGTTCACAAACAGGGCGTAAATGTGTAACGTGTGAAGTATCCACTGTGCTATTGTTCTTTCTACTTCTAGTTGTTTCCAGCGCTTGGCAAAGTTCTATTAACTGACTAGTCTGTACTATTGCGGTTACAATGTTATGGTCTTATGAAGTCTCATCCAACTAGTCAGCCTTTTTCAGAACATTATTGCCAAACCTGTTGACTTCACACCTGCAAAGTACCAACCTGTCACAGGTAGATGATTGATTGCCATACTGATGGACAACAGCCGCATACCCTTCTTATTGTTTGATAACTATGCCAGTTTTTATATCGTGTTACACATGCGCAAGTGATATATGGGCCGTAATTCACCCTTCACAACCAGATGGTTATATTTTCAATAGCGTGCGGCAGGTGGAGGGTTAACGTGTCCCACACGATCAACCTGTCACCAGAACACGTTCGTCACATGCTTCACAAAGGCTAGGCAGATGAGTGAATGAGACAGACATGGAGCTAGATGGCAGCCATTCAATCTGCGCACACAAAGCCCCTGTGTGCGCACTATGACCGCACTGCCATAAACTACATACATGTCCACTTCGAAGCAACAACTACAACTATACAATGACAGGAACCACGGTGAGCACTGCCACAGATTACTCTGTAGCCTGCTCTACAAAAACGTTACTCTTTCCTATGGTTTCTGTCAGTCAAGTTTCTATTCACCCCCTATCTAATCTTATCTCTGGACTGTATATATGTACCCCTACAACCTCCCATTAACCTGCTATCTTGCGAACCTGCTGGATTACAACAAAGAAATCCACCTGTAGCAGAACTTAAAAAAGCCAAGTTGAGCCAGGTCTAGACAAAGAGAGAATGGAATGTATCATGAAGACGTCATATTTCCTATGGTATATCTTATATCCAATTATACTCTTTTTTTCTCCTTTAGAAATCTATATGATTCACTGAAGACCACTCAGGGTTGAAAAAAAAAACACTATTAAATGTAATTTAGATAAATCTCAATGAAACCCTGTCACTTTTATGAATTAGTTTTCCTTGTTTCTGTTGAAGATGCTGCTATGTTTGAGACATCAGCTTCAATCCAAAAGGCATGAAACAGACTATGGTCCAGATTGCAATAAACAGACCATGGTCTATGTGGAATGAAACCAACCATGGTCCTGGTGACATGAAACAAATCATGATCCCAGTGGCAGACCAGAAACAGACCATGGTCTACATGGAATGAAACAGAACATGGAGCATGAGCATAGCACTGAACAGACCATGGTCTATGTGGAATGAAACGGACCGTGGTTAACGTGAAGAGAAACCGACCATAGCCCAGACAACAGACCACAATCGAGATAGCTTTAAACAGATCACAGTCCACGTAACATGACACAGGAATAGTCCTTTTCGTGTGAAACAAATGGTCCAGGTGGTCCAGACTGGCACATGGTCTGCAGACCGATGTGGCCCAGAACCGAGCTGTCATGTGGTCCTCATGGATGAGATGACATGACACTGATACCCAGAGGACACACTGAGACCCGGTGACGTGTGACACACAGCACAATGTCGGCTTTATGCACTGTCAACAGCCAGTAGACCTACACTCGTGGGAGTTCACACTGCACGTTTACATCTATCCTTGCCACATGTTGCTGTTTGTGTTCAATACTAGTCTATTGACTGTGTGTTCACTGTGTGGTACTGACATACTCGACTGATTGTAACAAATATATATATAATAAGAAACCAACTTAATTGGGTGGGATCCCAGAACATCTTAGTAGCAAGGTAACCAGCAGTATTCGCCTGTGCCCATAACCACTGATGCAAAACAGAAAGAGTGCTTCAAAGCACAGTGACAATATTACCAATATTTTGACCTACTAGAAGTTAGAAGTCGATTTAGATTTAACAACAAGATTGCCATCCAAAAAATTTACTCTAGATGGCAGGTGGACAAGGAAGCCTTTTGGCTTATCAAGAGTCCAATACTTTTTATCTACGTGTATCCCGCCCTTTTAAGGTATGTGTTGATTTTATTTTTAAACATTCACGCTACTAGCACCCACACAATCAGGAGATAATCTGTTCCATTCATTTACAGTCCTTTGTGAGAATGAGAACTTTCTTATATCTAATCTACATGGCTCCTTTGCTAATGTAACTTCATGTCCTCTAGTTTTTCTATCTTTCTTAACTAAGAAAAAAATATTTCTATCGATATTTTCATAACCATACAATACTTTAAGGGTAGCCACTACTCGAAAACGGCCATAGGCCATATCTCTGTTAGTACTGAACATATCTTAGCCAAATTTGGAGTACTAATTAGTTAAATGAATAGTACATGATATGTGGAATGTGGGCTCATTTGCATATGCAGTGCCATGACAATCAACATTTTTAGTGTGATAGAGGGGCATGCATCCTTGAAATGACTGCCCCTCTGCAATGACTGTTGTGAGATGGGACTTTAGGTTTGAGCTTTTTTCATGATGTCTTGAAAAATGCTCAAACCTGAACAACAGTCACTGAAGTCAGACATCCTTGCCCAAAACCACCTTATTGCACAAAGGAGTATTCTAGCTAATGATTCTTGACAGTTGCATGATCACACATACAGTTGTTAGCTCAGAATAATTTTCAAGTATGTGAAAATCCATCTCACTTGAAGCATTCATTGCCATGATAATACACAACCAAATGTGCCCATATTTAACACATCATATACCATTCATTTTTATGATCAGTGCTCCAAATCTGGTTATGATATGTTCAATATTAACAGAGGTATGGCATATTGGTTATATAGGCGTTTTCGGGTAGTGGCTACCCTTAAACACTTCTATCTGATCTCCTCTCAATCTCCTGGTCTCTAGTGTTGTTAAACCACATTATTTAGGCGTATTTCGTAACTAACATCCCTCAGTTTTTGTATCATTTTAGTTGCTCTCCTCTGCACTCTTTCTAACATATCTATGTCCTTCCTGCAATATGGCCTCCACGCTTGAATACAATATTCTAAATGAGGCCTAACTATTGTTTTGTACAGCGGTATTATTAGCTCTTTTTCCTTATACGTTATGTTTCGCCTAATTAATCCAAGGATTTGATTTCCCTTTGAAGCTGCAAATCCACACTACTCTGAAACCTTCATATCAGCACTAATGGTTAACCCTAAGTCCTTTTATTTTACAGTAGTACTTAGTATAGAACCTCCCATTGTACAGTATATTGTACATCGTCGTTCCCATGTCCTGTGTGGAGGCATTTACATTTCCCAAAATTGAACAACATTTGCCATTTTTCAGACCATTTTATCAATCTATCAAGATCATCTTGTAAATGCTGTCTATCTTCATCACGTTTAATCCTTCTAAACAATTTTGTATCATCCGCAAATTTCAACAACTTGCTTGTTATATCATCGTCCAAATCGTTGATATATATTAAGAATAATATAGGTCCCAGTACTGATCCCTGTGGTACCCCACTCAAAACTGATTTCCAGTTTGAAGCCTCCCCATCAACTACTATACGTTGTCTTCTGTCAAGCAGCCATTTTTCTATCCAGTTTATTATACCATTTCCTATGCCATGGGCCTTTAGTTTAAGCAGTAATCTTTGATGTGGCACTTTGTCGAAAGCTTTCTAAAAATTTAGGAATTATATTAACTCTAGCAGTGTAAACTGGTCAACGTCAACATCTAGCTATGACTCATACAAACAGTAAATGATAAATGACATGCCATAATGTAATATCAGCAACTGGAATCTGTTTCCAAGCCCAAACTTGTTCTCTCAAGCAGTGAACTGGCCTAAACCTATTTAACGTGCTTAACGACCGTGCCAGAATTCCAGACCGGTGCAACTTGGAAAGGCTTCTTATTGAACTCAAAGTAAGCTGCACAGGTAATACTTGTGCACACAATGACTTCTATTCTTGGGGACAGAGCTTGTATAGAATGCAGCTACAGCTTACCACAGTACAGCGAACTTACAACTTGGAGGGTGAGACTGTCTTCAGCAAACCGCACGGTCTTACCGACTACACCACATACCAGAACACACAACTACTGTTTGTAAATTCTTCAAACAGATTCATGGGGCTATCATTTGACGTAAAATCCTCAAAGTACAGACATAAAAACTGGAATAACAAGTCAGTACTAGCATACCCTGGGGTGGGTGATGAAGCCATAGAGCATTTGAATGTCCGTCAAGGGGGATGGGATTCGAGTTTCGGGCAATTTTTTTCACCACACACTGCGTGTGTCTTTCATCAGAGACACTGTAAACTGTTGTCCCTTCTACCTGGTGTCTATGCCAGGGGAAGTGAAAGGAAAACTGAAAATAAACCTATGTTAACCGTGGATGGAGTGTGGTGTTCAACATCTAAGTCAACATATCATACCTGTTAGATTCGCCAGTGTTGGACGTTGTTGGTCTATCAATGCCATTGCTGTAGACTGTAACCGTCGCGGTGGCCGTGCCTTCAGTATCTCCATCGCGCACATCTACCGAGACAGTTCTTCTCTCCTCAACACTTCCCGCCTCGCTGTGAGCGCTATACGGAGGCACGGTTACTCGCACTACTTCCCCTGCATAAACGGTGTCATCAGGGTGCCACCTAGCAGCCGTCATCGGATTCTCCGTCTTGCGTGCTCCTATGGTGACCTTTGCAACCCCGCTGGTGTCTTCGGTTGGCTGTTTGCCTTGTCGGAAGAAGTTCCTGGGTAGCGTGTCGTAGGTGAAGTAGTCGCGCCGGTCTCGCTCCCCGACGGACGTAGCCGACCGAGCAACGGGGGAGAAGGGAACTACCACAGCGGGGTGATGGGAGAGGGTGGATACAGAGGAGGGGGCACGGGACACCCCCCGGATGGAAGCAGCATGGGAAACCTCCCCCGCCGTGTGGGGCCGATAGACGGTGCGTACCGCCGTGTCGTTGTTGCACACTGCCGCCACCACCGAGGGGGCAGCACTGGTACCGCCAGACCGCGCAACAGCTACCTCCTGGTCCATCCACGCATACGGTACGGGGGGCTTGGGTGCCACCCTCTTGGTTGCCTTGATGGTCCAGTTGCCATCGTCAGACTCCAGTTGTTTGACGTGGGGCGGCATGGGGTGGTTGACAATCACCGGGCTGACTCGGGGCGAGGTATTAACTACCTGCACTGGCACCAGGTGGAGCCCACGTTTGTCCATATACTGCACATACCGCTGTGGTTGCTGAACGACCTTCGCCGTGGCGACATACCTCGGCCCACCCGCCCGGTGCATACTTATTGCCTCGATGCTCTGCGGAACATGTTGTGTTGAGCGTCGTGGCGCCGACACCGAGTAGTAGGACGCTGTATCCGAACCACGCCTGTGTCGTCGGTCCGCCATTAGGAGTGTCACTAACCACACAGCCACCAGTGCACTGCTGCCAGTCCAGTCATGCCTGCTGCGTCACGCCTCACTTGCTCCCAGCATTCCACCCATTGTCACTGCCACATTCTGGCTGGGTCAGCCAACCGTGACCGTCCCATTTAGACCAACACTGCTGTTGATTGTCCACACAAATGATTGTTAACAAAGCCCTGAACTAGTTGGCAGTACAAGACAAAGCCTGGTCTGCTGTTCACTACACCACACTGGACTGTCCAGTGTTTGGATGACACTGTCCAGAGTCGGCCAGCTGTGACACTACAGTTGACAACACTGCTGCACTGACATGGTTACAGCCGCTGACTAACAGCAGAGTGTGTAGCTCCATCCATCAGGTCTACACACTCACAACAATACACGGTGCGCTGAACGCATCAGCCGCAATCAATACGCGTCTGACACACCACGCCCACAAACTTGGCTCACTGCCTACCAGCTACAAACTTTCACCGACTTGCTTCAAACGGTAGATGCTAAGAATATCTCTACAGAATTCTGCCTTGTGTGTGATTTGATTCGTCATGTCTACTTCTCACTTCTGATATTTCCTGGGGGTCAGTTACAGTCGCAAATTGCTCATGCGTGCAATCTGCTCAACCGGGCGTGCAAAATGGCAGTCTGCCTAAGTCAACCAATCAATAAACTGCATGCTTACTCCGAGAGGCTGCTCTCGCATAATAATTAATATCGCTTCACGGTCAATCAATCGTTATGCTGCCAAGCGTGCAGAATGCTCGTAACTGCTGAACTTGTCCTAATAAACACCACAGCCAAGCAACTTTATGCAGCCCAACCTCATTAAAACGACCATGCTTCTAATAGCAAATTCAATGCAGACGTCAGACCATTAACACTACGGAGGTATACACAACGAAACGTATTCAACTACAGGGCAATTTATAGAACAAGCTGCACATATAACAACTTGTGTAATCGATCTGACTTGTAAACCATGCATATCATCTGTCGCTAAGGGTCTATTTCCTCGATATACATTACTAGTACTGAACAAATACTATCATAACCTTATGTGGTCAAAACTGATATCCATTTTCTTCAGCTAAAATATACCCAAATCAACAGATTTGTGCAGAGATGGAAGTGTTCCACTATTAAGAAATTAACACAGTTTAGCAGAAAACTTAATTTGTTAAACAAAGATTAATGCTAGTGTCACAAGAGACCAAATGCTATGGACACAAGAGACCAAATGCTATGGACACAGGAGACCAAATGCTACAGACACAAGAGACCAAATGCTATAGACACAAGAGACCAAATGCTATAGACACAAGAGACCAAATGCTATAGACACAAGAGACCAAATGCTATAGACACATGAAACAAACAACAAAGCCAACATCTTTAATTCACACTAACTTAACCTTCCCATAGAGCAACAACCCCAGGGCAGCAATTATCACCAAATGATGCAGTATTTTGATCTGAAACATATTCACAGTGGCGCCATTTGGAACCACGCAATGTGCTGTGTTTCCATCTTTCTCTGACAAGTATAAACGCTAACTGGGTACACACAAGTAACTCTAATTAAGTACCTTTATATTTGTGAAATACACCACCAAGTGATGATCAGAGGCCAGTGGTCCAAGGAAGTAAATGGACACAGAAAGAGACGCATGGACCTTGGCGCCTGGGAGGAGATACTGTCAGACTGCCCACAAAGTTAGCGTATTAACATATAGATTTATTGAACCAATTTCAAACAAACTAATTATTATAACTGCCATCTCAAACCAATTTAAATGAATTTCAAGATAATATAAGCTGCTCTTGTACCATAAACTGTCTACCTATGAACAATTAACAGACAAGTTCTGTCATCTGCTTGGGTCTTCTGACCAGGGTTATAACCACACTGGATCCACTGGTCACTAGCCCTCTATATACATTCCCAGCACTAATTAGTGCTCATTAAATGCTTGCAACTGACACTAAAACAACCCATCACTGATAACATAGCCAGAAGGATCAACTAAACTATTTATAGCTTTCTAGCAGACACACAATATGAATGAAAATGTAACAGGAAGGATGCATAAAACTATTTATAGCTTTCTAACGCTTCCTGATAAAGACATTAAAGTTGTCTACTTGTAGTAAGTCATGCAGCCTTTTATTGAGACATAATCAACAAGGCCATTATATTATAGTATATAATAATTATTAAATCCAGGAAGATCATAATATCCTTTCTATTTTACAATGAAGGAGGACTGTGATATACAATATACTATACTACACCCTAACCCTAACCCAAACCTTAATATAATACCTATTAAGCAATCCAGGAGGACCATAATATACGGTCTACAGTACAATCCAGGCAGATTGTAACATACCATCTACTAAACAATCCAGGAGGACCATAATATGCTATACAATCCGAGATTTTAAGTAGTATCTATTAGACAATTCAGGTGGACAATATAACACTATCTACTGTAGAATCCAGGAGGACTGTCACTCACACTCAACTATTCAACCCAGAAAGGCACCATATATCACAGTCACTTCACCAGACATGGACTATACAATGCTGGATGATTGTCATTGATGCCCTTGACCCAGTAGGAGCATCAACAGGTGTCAAATACACAAAACAGAAGGGTCACCACAGAGCATCAAAACATCTCAGGATTTATACACTGTCAAATAAACATTGTGACTGTATTAACCTCATCAACCACCAGATGTCCTGGCTGTGAACTTGTACACAGACGAACAGTGCTGACACCTGCTGGAGTTGTCATAAACAAATCTGCAATTTTACACACTTTCAGACGAGTGGTTTATACAAATCTGAACATTTCTAGCCATCCAAAATACAACCACCATCTCTGCAATTATTCATGCTTGCACACATGCACACGCACATTCCAGACACATGCATGCTCGCACGCACGGCATCGCACGCACACATGCATACCCACAAGTGCACCCTCCAATAAACCACTGCACCTGCCTCTACATACAATATCATGCCAAAACTAAATCTATTTTATTCAAACACTGACAAATGTATCGTCCCTCTCCCATGTGGTAAAATTCACATGTTTCCTAAATGTTCCTTATCTACTCTATTTCCCCCTTCCCTTCACTTACCCCTCTCCCGTTACGTCCGGCTTCCCTGTGCTGCCGTCATGGGTACTGCCTGCGCCACCTGGACACGAAAGTAGTCATTAAAGCTAATCATCTGCGACCACACACATGTAGGCTGTGTACAGGCCATTTAAAACTAGGGACTGAAGATAATTCTTAATGGCATATATGTTCAATTTTTGTGAACAAATCTTAATAGCATAAAAGCTTCAGTGTTTTGGGTGGAACTCGAGATTGATCAAGTCTGGAGGTACTTTGAAAAAATTGTGTCGTCTTAATGGCACAAAAGCTGACCATGTGGCAATGGGTGTAAAGTGCATATTGAAAAAATAGGAAAAACACCATGCAAATTAGTTCTTTTAGACATATCCAATACGTGAATTCTTACCCTGTAGAGGCTTTTGTCGATGTAGCATACCAACTTCACGTATTGGATATGTCTAAAAGAACTAATTTGCATAGAAATGAACTATCCTGAAGAAAGTTCAGCAATTTAAAAAAACACCGATTAAATTTCTGCAGCAAACATTTCAGAAAAAACAATTAAGAAAAAACATATGCGACCTCCATCAAATTATAACTGGCATATTCTCACATCCAAACAATACTAGGTGGCACATTAAGGGGTCAACCTTACGTTAGGCCTAGATTGTACGGTGGCAACAGTTAGGGCGGCTAACTGTCCCTGGGTATGAGTGGGATGGACCGAGGTACACGCAAGTAGATGTCATCAGTGTGCCATATGACACAAGACGTACCTGCGGTGTGTGTGGGTACTTGGTGGATGTGAGGGGGAGGAATCCTCAGGTCTGTGTCTCTCCCCCGGCCATAGCCCTGCTCAGACACGTTGAGTACTGCAACACAGAGGACCAACACGTCACATGACACACAAACACAGACCAACACGTCACATAACTCACAAACACAGACCAACAAGTCAAATAACACACAAACACAGACCAACACGTCACATAACACACAAACACAGACCAACACGTCACATAACACACAAACACAGACCTACACGTCACATAACTCACAAACACAGACCGACAAGTCACATAACACACAAACACAGACCAACACGTCACGTAACACACAAACATAGACCAAAAAGTCACATAACACACAAACACACACCAACACATCACATAACACACAAACACAGACCAACAAGTCACATAACACACAAACACAGACCAACATGTCACATAACACACAAACACAGACCAACACGTCACATAACTCACAAACACAGACCGACAAGTCACATAACACACAAACACAGACCAACACGTCACATAACACACAAACACAGACCAAAAAGTCACATAACACAAACACAGACCAACACGTCACATAACACACAAACACAGACCAACAAGTCACATAACACACAAACACAGACCAACACGTCATATAACACACAAACACAGACCAACACGCCACATAACACACAAACACAGACAAACACGTCACATTACTCACAAACACAGACCAACAAGTCACATAACACACAAACACAGACCAACACGTCACATAACGCACAAACACAGACCAACACGTCACATAACACACAAACACAGACCAACACATCACATAACACACAAACGCAGACCAACACGTCACACATAACACACAAACACAGACCAACACGTCACATAACACACAAACACAGACCAACATGTCGCATAACACCCCAACACAGACCACAGCAGACTAACACAACACGTCATATAACAGACCAACACAGATCACAGCAGACCAACACGTCATATAACAGACCAACACAGACCACAACAGACCAACAACGACCATACAACAGATGAACACAGTCCAACAGATACCAGGCACAGATATCACCCCACCAGGTCAACACTGTATATGACATTATGAGGACAGACTCAACACAACAAACTCACGTTGGCAGCATTACAGGTGGTTGAATGTCGCTTGCCAAGAAGAGAATGTTGTTGGCATGGGTTCGCTCTCTATGTGTTTAACCCGCTGTGCACATACAGCCACATACCCATTCACTATCAAGTAACGTGTATCACTTCATACAACAATCCTCATGTCGATGTTGTCATTTGAACATTTCTATCCATTAAAGGACGCAAATTGATCATGTAGATACACCAAGTTTCTACCGTGCTTCCGCCAGTCAGTGGCAAGCTTTCTGTGCTTGCCAATTTCATTGACACCAAAGCCAAGCAAGTAATTCCTAAGTAATTCACCATTCTGGCTGCCTAGCTGTGATTTGCTCAAGCATGAATTTGTGTGTGCACATGATTTTGCATACATGGTGAGTGCAATTGCATGCATATCTGTATGCACAACTTACTGCACTGTACTATGTATGATGTGAATGCGGAAGTGCGCGTGTCTGCATGCATGTGTTTACGAGATAACGTGCCTGTGCGTGCAATATGTATACCTGAGTGCAAATAGCCCAGTTAGTGAAGCCGACCTACTACCTATGACCTGTCCAGGAAGCTTACACAATAATGATGTAGTTAATAGTGTCTATAGACCACTTACAAACTCTCCACGTGTCCTACACTCACACTCTGAGCACAGTTGCTTTAGGCTTCAATAACGCTGATGCAATTTCCTCAGTATTGAATGCAAAATATTGCGGTAACATTGAAAAGTTGGGAAAATATTAATTATGCCAACAAATTTAATAAAAGCCACGGACTGCCGTGCAGTATTTAATGATTGTTGACAATATCAGGCAAAGAAAATTTTACAACAATCAATTAGGTTTCACCTAAAAGTGACCAATGCAGGGTATGACCTAGAATGTGCAGAATCAGAGTGTGTCGGAATGTGTGAAGACATTGTAAATGACGCAAGGGATTAGATATGTCTAGATCCGACGTAAATATTGCATTTACTGGTACATCAAGTGTTTGTAGGTTAGATTAAATGAACTATTAATTAACAATCCAACTGATTTGTTCCCAAATACCTTGAAAAAGCAATTTCCCTGCCATGTGCCAACACCACTAACACTGCACAGATACTGGTATCATTTGAGGTACACCTAATACTGTCTAACCAACAGTCTACCCTATTCCCTGCTGGCGAATCTTAATACCTGCAAACCCACACTAAGGCTTCCATGAAATTATTTTGTATTAGTTTTTATAAATACATTTTTGTGTGAGCATACATGTTTCATTCAATCCTATTTTGTGGCTATAAAACGTATTCTACTTGCTATTTCCTACAAATTAGATGGTCTTTCTCTCTGCAGTATACACTGTATATTATTACAAAAATGTGCTCATGATATAAACTAACTGAAACCAAGATTAAGATTTATTTCATAATTAAGAAATTATACAACAAACAAGCAGCTGACCAAAATAAAAATCAACATAAAACAATGCACAATTTAGAAAAGATCAGCATCCCCCAACAACCCACACTATACGCCATCGCAGAGAATATTTATAAATATATACTCACAAGTGTTAGTGATAACAATTGCTCATTGTAAGCTAATTTCTGTGTTTTCTGTAAATGGCTACCTTCACCCAGCTTGTAATTATCTTGTACTGTATCGGAATCTAAAAAGTTTGAATAATTTTGAAAAAATTCAAAAGTTATATAGATATATGTCCTAGTCGGTGAGACAGTTATGTGCAGTGAAATATAGATCTGTTAGAACAGCGCCAACCACCAAATATAACTTGTTGAAACCACTTACAATTCTCCGCAGACCACGCTCCTGTGAGGTAAGAATAGTTGTGAGAGCCACGCAGACAAGAATACACTTAGTATAGACAGAATACACTCAGTACAGACGAGGATACACTTAGTATAGACAAAATTCACTCAGTGCAGACAAGGATATGCTTAGTATAGACAGAATACACTCAGTACAGAGAAGGAAATGCATAGTACAGACAGAATACACTCAGTACAGACAAGGTTGCGCTTAGTTTAGACAGAATACACTCAGTACCGACACTAATGCAGTCGGTACTGACAGGCATAAACAACTATTGAGGATATATAGTACCTGGTATGTATAGATAAAAATATGGAATGCACTCAGAAAAGTACATGCACAGATACACTCAGTACAGACAGGAATGTACTCAATACAACAGGGATATACTCTTTATAGACGAGAATACGCTAAGTATACAGACAAGAATACCATACATGCAGGGATGCACTCTGCATACACAAGAATGCACCCTATATAGACAAGAATGCACTCTATATAGACAAGAATGCATTCAGTACATATAATAATACGCTCAGTTATTGGAAATATATCGGAATAGGTGGGTACAGACCACAATATTTCAGCTAATATTTACCAGGACAGCATAACACACAAAACTGCATACTAAATGTTCATAAAATGTCACATGATCATGCCTGCCCTATCTGTTTTGTTCCTAAGTAAATCGATGCTGATTTTTCGGTAAATGTAATAACATGTTCTGCAAAATGTGATCTGTCCCCACATGACCCACTTACAGTTCTGCCTGTCTCATGTGGCCACGTCATCTTTAATGATTAATACCTGGATCGTTGACAATCGTCATAACAACCATACCAGTTGGCATTGTTCGCATCTGTATTTCATTACTGGCCGCTAACCATCCAAATTGGATAACATATCCGGAATAACAAACGCAAGCCGAGTGATACGTTATTTGCTAGCTACTGGCGTTAAGGTGGTGTGAGTTAACTTACATTCAGTTAAAAATGCAAAGTGTTATAACTAAAACAATCCGTCTTTATAGATGCCTTATTTTAGCCAACCACCATCAAAATGCAAGTGCCTTCACGAGCACTAAACATCAATTATTACTGCAGTGTTACTGCTAAAAGTGTTCTTTCAAACATCCATTGGAAGCACATACGAGAATTCATACATGGAACAATCTAACCACCTTAATGCCAGTTATGCAATATATATCATAATACACCATCACCATGCTTTTTCAGTTTATGTAATTCTGCACAATAATCCAGTCACTAGGTGTCATTATGGTTGTCTGACTCGTCTGTCATGTGACTGTTATCATGTGACAGATTCTGTGACACACATTCTCTTGATAGTTAGTGCTATTATTAGTTACTACATAAAGCTTCATCCAACTCGTCAAAAGCAATTATTATAAATGTAAATGTCAACTGTCTAGCTTGGCAAACAATGGCTTATTCTAGTGACCTATAATCAATTTATCTGTGTACGGATTCCACTTGTTTTTGGGGTGAATAAAATGTGTTTTCTTATAGTACCCCTTGGTAGTAGTTGTACAATTATTTAAACAGACCAAACAGTGTTGGGAATTTCCTGGAATATGATAAAATAGAGACAATGTAAGCAATTATTATTATGTTTCTCTCTGTACTGATTCCACCTGCTTTGGTGTTAATACAATTGGTTTGCTTACAGAAGTAGTATAATTATTTAAACACACCGAACCGTGTATGAGTATTGAGTATAGGATAACACAAAAACACCAGAAACAATTGTTGTTATACTTCACTCTGTACTGATTACACTGTTTTATTACAGTAGTAATAGTAGTACAATTATTTAAACAGATCAAAAGGTGTTTGAATATTTCCTGGAATTATGATATCACAAAATGAAAAACAACAACTTAGTAAATATGCGGTAACTGTTTGACTTTGTAACCATTTTACTGTTTCACAGTAATACCTTCATCAAGGCTTAACCTCATGTTAGCAAACATATAAAATGCCCACTTCAAACTGTAAGTGTTACTGTATGAGATGTTACAAGCAGTCTATTATGGTGTAGTCAAACAGCAAGAATATTACACAATACACACACGAGTGGTGGTGCAGTTAGTTGGGTTAGTTAGCTGGGTTAGACAAACATATTATGGTGGAGACTTACGGCGAAAAGGAGGAGCTGTGTCTGACATGTAATTGTAATAGCCTACAACATGATGTAACTAATGTAAACAAAATATAGGGCTAAAATTAATCAGTTAAATAAATGATAACACACAGGATAAAACATGGTGTATATACATGCAGAGTAATGTTAAAAAAAAATGTACTAGTACAAATATAAAACAATACAAGTCTCATTGTGAAAAAATTCTACAAAACAGATATGAATGTGTTTCTTTCATGTAAAAAAACAGACCGATACATTAATACAAATAGGTATAACAAATTACAGAAGTTTTAAAAAGTAAATAAATTCAATTATCAATAGGTAAAACATGACAAACTAGAAAAAGTTAAAGAAATAATTAAATATGTAAAAATTTGATAAAAGAAAAGAAATATGTAACAATTTGATAAAAGAAAAATATTATAAATATGTGAAAATAGGAAAAAAGAAAATTAAATAAATATGTCAAAATTGAATAAAAAATTAGATAAATATGTAAAAAAATATCTGCACTGGTCGTAATATCGAGGTGAAACTTACCGGAGCAAGAGCCAGCTCCACTGGAGATGCTCATGGAGCGGGGCGAGTCAGAGTCGTACTGCTTGCTGCCCAGTTCCGACTCGAACAGGTTGCCATTGGACGAGTACTGCGCCAGACAGAGGCTGGAGACGGCCGGACTCGGACACTTGCTCCCATAGAAGAGCAGGTTGAGACTCTGGTTGCTCCGACACCGCAGCATGTTGCCCGGCATGTAGGATGGGTGACGTCGCTTCTCATTGTACGTTGGCATCTCTTGGAAGGGAACTGTGGGAGAGGACAATGTCGGTTATTGGTGTATGTATGTTAAGGTTTTACTTCTAGATACTTTGCATCACTGGCACCAAACTTTCACGGGTTCATCTACACCCTCATGAAGGAGCTGTGATGTTTTTATTTTTTATGTTGGCATCTCTTGGAAGGGAACTGTGGGGGGACGACAATATTGGTTATTGGTGTATGTATGTTAAGGTTTTACTTCTAGATGCTTTGAGTCACTGGCACCAAACTTTCACGGGTTCATCTACACCCTCATGAAGGAGCTGTGATGTTTTTATTTTTTATGTTGGCATCTCTTGGAAGGGAACTGTGGGGGGACGACAATATTGGTTATTGGTGTATGTATGTTAAGGTTTTACTTCTAGATACTTTGCATCACTGGCACCAAACTTTCACGGGTTCATCTACACTCTCATGAAGGAGCTGTGATGTTTTTATTTTTTATGTTGGCATCTCTTGGAAGGGAACTGTGGGGGGACGACAATATTGGTTATTGGTGTATGTATGTTAAGGTTTTACTTCTAGATGCTTTGAGTCACTGGCACCAAACTTTCACGGGTTCATCTACACCCTCATGAAGGAGCTGTGATGTTTTCATTTTTTATGTTGGCATCTCTTGGAAGGGAACTGTGGGGGACGACAATATTGGTTATTGGTGTATGTATGTTAAGGTTTTACTTCTAGATACTTTGCATCACTGGCACCAAACTTTCACGGGTTCATCTACACCCTCATGAAGGAGCTGTGATGTTTTCATTTTTTATGTTGGCATCTCTTGGAAGGGAACTGTGGGGGACGACAATATTGGTTATTGGTGTATGTATGTTAAGGTTTTACTTCTAGATGCTTTGAGTCACTGGCACCAAACTTTTGCGGGTTCATCTACACCCTCATGAAAGAGCTGTGATGTTTTTTTATTTTTTTATGTTGGCATCTCTTGGAAGGGAACTGTGGGGGAGGGCAATATTGGTTATTGGTGTATGCATGTTAAGGTTTCACTCCTTCACTCCTGCTTTTTGTCACTGGCACCAAACTTACTGGGGTCCACCTATGCCTCCATGAAGGACATGTTTTTATTTTTATAATTCACCCCACTGTTATTCTTTTTATGAACAATTGAATTACAATTGTTGTATGATATGTAATATTCTAGCCACATTCGTATGGCTGATACAGAGTTCTGAGTTGAACAGAAGAAGAAGACGTAAGCTGTCTATTGATCAGAGGACTGTTTGTATAGCTTGGAACAATCATAGAAAATGCATGCAATGTTGCAAGGAATATTCAAAGTTGTGTAATTTTCTTGAAATATTAAGTACAACACTTTGTGAAATCAGCCTCTGCATCTGTCTGTATGTACCACCCTTTGGCATAGAAATCGAACTAATGACTTGAGTGGTTCGTTTTTGACATAACAATGACAAAGATCAGTAGATCCGCTGACAAAATTCCAAATTATCAAATTTGTTCTAGTAATTTCAACATTGCAAGACATTTGCAGTTTTGTAAATCAGTGTGTGGATGTATACAAGTGAAAATAATTAACAGGGTAACCCAAATAGGATGTGAAGTGGGTCAAAGTTTACTCACCAACATCCTCCTGTCGGAAGTTTTTGATGATGTTTGCTAGCTCTATGTTGCCCGAAATGATGGCAGCGTCGAAAGCGTCCTTGTTCGAGTAATTGAGGATAGTTCTGTCTGCGCCACGGAACAGCAACACCCGAACACACGATTCCTGTCAACACATGACACAGTGAACACCCGAACATATGACTCCTGTCAACACATGACACAGTGAACACACTACTCCTGTCAACACATGACACAATGAATACCTGTACACATGACTCCTGTCAACATGACACAATGAACACTCGAACATGACTCTTGCCAATACTCAACACATAACACAGTGAACACCTGTACACACTACTCCTGTCAACACATGACACAGTGAACACATGTACACGACATGTGAGAAGACTGTCTCAGCCATATTGCTCTAGTAACTAGCCATGGATAGACAAGAACAATCGTAAAGCAAAATATTTATACAGACGACTTACCTGATTATTGAGTGCAGCTACATGTAGCGGGGTGTTTCCGCTTGAGTTCTGTACATTCATGTCTGCACCGTAAAAAAGTAAATGCTCAAGGTTCTGGACACATGATGACTTACACGCCTGCAAGAAACCACAGATCACAATGAGGTAATGTCATCTCAAATATCTCTTCTATTTTGTCGTACATAGTATTACAATATTGTTAAAATATGTTTGTCTGCCACGAGGCCACATATAACAAACAATCTACTTGGGTAAATATGTTTGTCTGCCACGAGGCCACATATAACAAACAATCTACTTGGGTAAATATGTTTGTCTGCCACGAGGCCACATATAACAAACAATCTACTTGGGTAAATACAAGTTTCAGGTTTTCCAGTTTTCTCTTTGTGATAACGGTGTATGGAAAGTATAGATGGACTACAATGTGATGGACTACCATGTAAGTTGTGCCACCTACCAGACAATAACAATACTAATGCATGCATGTATCGCCACCTGGTGAATGCCAGGGAGTGCCAGGTTGCAAATTTAAAATACACAGCAACATTGCAGTGGCAAGGTTTGAGAATACTTAAATTTACATGTTCATGTCAGCATCTATAAAAGGAAACCTGTTCTAAGTAGGTAGCAGGTAGAAGCTCACTGCAAACAGCTACAGTAAGCACTATTCTGTATTGTAATTGCAATTGTAAATTATTTTTGTATTGTGATGAGGGTGTGTCAGTGTATCCAGTCAATGATGCCTATAAAGTAACACCTCTGGAATGCTTTCATGATGCACTCAATCTGATTAAGTTAATCTCACATTTTCCTTTCACACTGGCCTGTCAATAATGAACTGTGTTAATTCGCAGTCAGGTTAAGTTGCTGTGCCATGCCTTTGGACCCAGTTAGTCACATATTTGGTGTAACACCCTACACCCTACATTATCCAGTCATTTTATTTTCCAAATGACAAGTTCAGATTTTGGGCCAAGTCGCAAGGTATGAAAATGTTAGTAAAGACAAGTGTTTCCACCTGGTGTACTTCTGCCCAACCATGATCATCTGTGGTCCCGATGACTGCATGGTCATACAGCAACATTTCGACACACTTTGGGTCGGTATCATGTGACACGGCGTAATAGAGCGGTGTCAGTCCGTGACCATCCTTGTAGTTTGGTGACGCCCCCAGCTCAAGTAGAATCTATGCAAACAAACAACATTATTTTATTCAGTTATGATTAAAAATTATTTTTAAAAACATCCTTTTGTATTTAGCCATGTTGTATATTTTTTTTACTGTTTATCTAGTCATCCAAGAGAAACCTCAAAAGCACTTTATGCCTGTTCACATACTACTCCTTTGGGAAGTGTTCAACCATGTTGCAATGATTGCACAAAAGTTGTTGTTCACACATATCCACCGCCATATATTGCCAGTGAACTGAGGCAGTCTGACTAAACTTTTCAGACATACCCAAAAATGTAATTACAAATAAAAACTAGTCAGCTAAATCTGCTTTTTCGGTTTGACGTCAAGTTATTGCTGTTTCCCTCACTATATGTCAAAGTGTTGGGGGAGCTATGAAATAGAAAATTGTGGCCTACCTTCATGGCGTCACAGCTGCCGCGTACTGCCGCTCTGTGCATGGCCGTCATGCCACTACGACTGCGAAAGTCCAAGTGTGCCCCTCCGCCCACTAGCGTCATAATCACCATACGACACTTGCTGATGGTTGTTGCCAGTGTCAGTGGAATCTCTGCAATGGTTATTGTCTTTGGTCAAAGTTACACTTCTGTCAACCATACTACCTTAAAGCTGCTTCCTCAGGTTGATTTTTGTTTTTCTTTCTTTTTATAATCATTTCACACAAAAATCTACCTAGTATTAACTACAGCATTCTAGCTAATTTCTGTACAAATTCGTTATTTAGTTTTGGTGGAATTATCAAACAAACTAATAAATTAGTTTTTGTCTGACCGAACTGAAAAAAATTTAAACAATTTAATTTCTGGCACCACCATAATTTAACAATAAATCAAACATAACTACATAACAGCGCCTACGGGAGAATGCCTGGTGACACATTTTTGCAATGAAAAATATAAATAACTGTAAATGACTAACTCTATATTTGTTGAAATGCCTCACCAACAGGCAGATCAGAGGCCAATGATCCAGGGAAACGAATCAACATAGAAAGAGGCGAATGGACCTCGACACCTCGGAGAAGATAGACTTACGATACTCCACAGGTAGCGTATTAATACACAGATGGTGATATGGTGCCGCGTAAGGAGATGGTGCACTCACCCCCTGTGTCGTGATCCTGGAAGTTTGGATCAAGTCCCTTCTTCAGCATCTTTGTCATCTTCTCAAGGTCACCCTTCCGCACAAACTCCATGAACTGCTTCAGGTTTGCCTGCAACGACATGTGGTCATGTGACACGTGGTCATGTGAGACGACCGAGTTCTGAGGTACATTTCATTAATATACTTTAGTTTGTAAGTCTGATTTTGTCTATAAAATCGATTTCACTCCTTAACATCTTGTGATCTTAAAAAAATGTCAATACATTAGGATGCGTCAACGGGACACTTTTGCTGGTGTCACGGAAATAGTATTTTCTGTTATTCAGCAGCAACGTTTTTACATTTTAAAAAAGATCCTTAAATTTGACAATTAAATGATGGATTTTTTTATGAGCTCATTATAGTAGTGAAATAGTCACTGGTTGCAGTATGCTTATTATCGTAGTGAAATGGTCCCTTAGTTGCAGTTTGCTCATTATCTGTCAACAGTTTTATCTGTTCAAGTGTGCAAGAAATAAGGCATTCATGAACAATTTGCAAAAATAATGTTTTTATCAACTGAGGAAAAAAAGAAAATGCACTAGTAAACAATTACATTGTATTCACAAAAATAAGCACAAAGTGAGAACGTCCAAGAAAATTGAAATCCCACACTTCTCAGCACTTTCATGCAATAGCCTGAGCTGTAGACAAAACATGAAATTGGCACTAACACAGGTAGTTTAGCACCCAGTACGAAACACCGCAACCAGAAACATGCTTAGAAAGGGCCCGACTATTACGTCGTTAAGTTCATTCAATAATAGATGCAACACAAATTGGAACTTCCGTGGCACAACAGAATTAATGGCCCTCACATATTAAGTCCCGCTGAACACATTGATTTAACACTTATTTGATACCTTAATTACAATGAGTCACAATGGATATGACCCGAATGTTGGGATCAAGGTCACCCATGACTTACCTTACAGTTAAGTTGCTTCAGCTTTCGCTGATTCACCTGCATCAACTTGTACACACGTCGTTTGTACTTAAACTGAAACAATAACACATCTTTTGTACTTTACTGAAAAACAACAGAACGGTTTACTTAAACTGAAACAATGACACATGTTTTGTACTTAAACTGAAACAATGACACATCTTTTGTACTTTACTGAAAAACAACAGAACGGTTTACTTAAACTGAAACAATGACACATGTTTTGTACTTAAACTGAAACAAACCCAAAACGGTTGTACTTAAACTGAAAGAACTGTACCTAAGTTTCAAGTACTTAAAACTGAACTCATACTGAAACTGCAATAACCTCTCAACCATTGTACGTAAACTGTACATACTTAAACTGCACTCATACTGAAACTGCAATAACCTCTCAACCATTGTACGTAAACTGTACATACTTAAACTGCACTCATACTGAAACTGCAATAACCTCTCAACCATTGTACATAAACTGTACATACTTAAACTGCACTAGTACTTAAACTGCAACAATCGAGCAATGGTTGTTCTTAACCTACAAATAACTTTACTTAAACTGCACTTGTATGTCTTATTCTTATACAGCAGTTAATTTTAATACGTTGCATGTGAGACTGGTAGTCTAGTACATATAACAATGATCTAGACTGTACAACTTTGAGGAAGTTCGAGAAAGACCTCAGCTTGTTATAGTTGGCTACACATGTCACCTGTTTTCAATTACTGTCAATGGTATCAGATTTATGTGAGTTCTTGCTATGCAGACAATGAGATTAGTGAAACTAATTTCTAAAACAATGCTCTATTTAATACTACACAGTGTCCCTCTTGTGGCATTTATTGGTTGTCTCTTCCACTACAGCAGCTTGGTAACTATTAACAGCTGGTTTGCTGAATTGGGTCTCTTGAGTATAGCAAAATCGCAACCATGCTGAACATCAGAGATTTGCAGTGAAACCAACCTGTGTCAGTTTTATTGCTAATAAAGTTATCTACAATATGAACACTTTGTTTACTGTTCATGGGCTATAAAACTCACGTTGTCAACATTTTCTGGCTTATTAAATGTAATTTTAGTGGGCAGTGTTTCTTCAACATATCTATTCTTAACTAGCGTACAGATCCGGAAAGGGGGTGGTCCAGTACAAACCTCAAGGTAGCCTATAGGACCGGGAAGGGGATAGTCTTTAAGCATCCTCTCCTCATCGAGAAACTTTCCTGCCTTTCCGTTTGCGGGAGGACTGTACAGGCCGTAGTTGAGGCCGTCCTTCAGATCCTGCAACGAACACATAAAAGGTAACAAATTGGAGCTAACAACGACGACTTTTGCTCTGTACATGACAATGAGAATTCATAATCCTTTGGATTTATTGCGCCACTGAGCTCAGATTTTCTGAGGATATTGGCACTAAAGTAGCCATTCCATTATTATTATGTGGCAAACATTGTCATTGCTAACATGTTACCAAAGCTTAAAAATAGTGTTTATATTCACAATCTGTCATTGATAACATATAGTTGGATTTCATATATTTATTTGACATAATCTATTACCTATGATCTGCCTGTTTACCACAACAGAATACATTAGTGCATTACTGTTACCTAATGTATACTTGAACTACTTGTAGACATTTTTAATAGTTAAATCTGTACATCAAGGGACCGTCTCACGAAGACCACAAGCTCATAAGCAAAATCCATCATTAAGCAGAATTTAAGGAGATTTAAAAATTGCAAAAAGCTGCCACTGTATCGCTGGGGACAATATTTCTGTGCCACACCGCAAGAGTGTCTCGGTGGCGCGTCCTGGTGTTGACAGTTAAGAAGCAATTCGATTTTAAAGAGCAAAATCTTTTTAAAGACCAACATTTATTCTAAAGAGCAATATTGGATTTATGGGCTCATAAGAATGTTAGTGAACTGTCCCTATGATATGGGGTACTGGATGTGTGTTACCTTGCCAAGGGTAACAAGAACTTGTTGTTTGGCAGTCCATACTGAGTCATCGGGGTTGAATCGAAGACAACGCTACAACAACAAACAACAACAACTAATAAATATGATGGTACTGCATGAATTGGTCATAGTTAACGGAATAAGCCATTTTGCAAAGAAACCAGATACAATCTTTACAAGAAGTATCAATATTCAGAATCACCCGCCGTTATTTAATCACTACAATGCAAACAAACTGTTAGAAAAGTTGCTTTAAGTGAAATTCTTACAATTTCTTCAATGAAAAAATATGCTGCGACAACCGACGTTATTTCACAAACGGGTCATGACAGCCGTGAATTGCCTCGTTCTACGGTAATACGCAGCACATTGCTAAATCGTCCGCACGGGGCCGGTTGTTAACTTTCCTGTGATTAATAATATAAATAATTGTGTGAATTTGTGCTAACAAGTGAAAAGTGAAGAATGTTTCTATCATCAACATTGATTTTTATGATTTGCGATGTGCTAGTACTGCTACCTTGTGCGCTGTATGCTAAACACGTCTCAAAAACTTGTTTACGTAAATTTTCTTTGGCAAACTCAAAGTGGGGGGAACCAGGAATGTCTATGATTTATGACAAGTATTTGAGTTATCAAACTTCAAATTAAAAAAAGTTAAACAAAAAAGTGTGGTGTGTGCGTGCATGTGTGCGTGTATGCGTTTGTATGTGCGTGCATGCGAGTGTGCACGCATACAAAACATTATGTGTTGTGGGTGCATATCTTCTTCTCTTCCTACCGTAGATGCCCACAATCAGTTGGTTGATTATTCTGGCATTAACACTGATGGGAGTTTAGAGAATGAGATCCCAGTTCAGTATGTGTCATTGTGTACAATGTGTGTACACTGTGTGTACAATATGTGTACAATATGTGTACATGTGTGTACATGTGTACATGCTTCACACACATGTTTTGAACACTGTTCACTGCCAGTAAACATCCATTATTGATCATAACACGATCAGTTCTGAAGTATTGACCACTGTCACACTTTGTGAAATGGCAGCAGCAAGAGTGATCAGGTCAACAAAGAGCTTCAATGTACTATTAGACCACTTGAAAATAGTCCCCCCAAAATAACCACCAGGTGCCCTGTCTACCTACAGCAAGATGCCATCACCCTATTATGCATGATTTACACACCAAATATTACCACTAACAGAAACAGCTCTCTATAAATTATAGTTAACCTATGACAACACTGTGCCTAAGTCATCAACAGAAGACAATTTAAACTGGTCAGTGAAACTTCTCAGCAACACCATAGCAAGGCTACCCACTCATAGCTGCCTGTGCCAGGCTGTAATTGTTGTGCCTGGGGGTATAATTAGCTGCTGGAATCTGTGCACATCTGCATACATTTAGTGCAGCCAGCTAGAGGTACAGTTAGCAGCCTCTGAGAAGAGTTGATGCCCAGGGGAAGATGAAGAAAGGACAATAAGAATTGCACCTGGACTCAGCAAGTAGCCATTAGCTCCACCAGCACAGATACCTGCCGTCACAACATTCACATGGTCACTCACAGTGGACAATTGCCAGTTATTTATGGCCATCTCAGACTGGCTGGAGTTGGCCTGATGGACTCATTGACACAGTGTAGTGGTCAACATGGTCCAGTTACTAGACCATATGAGTCACTTGATCTAGTGGACCATGGCCATTACTGGCTAATGACATTACTGTGTAGCTAATGTGTGGCTGTAGCAGGCATAGTATATTGTGTTTTAGGTTTTCTGTGAGTTGTGTCACAGACAGACAGACAGGCACGCGGACAGGCACGCGGGCAGGCATGAGGGCAGGCACGCGGACAGGCACCTAGGCAGCCACCCAGACAGACAAACAGCCAGCAAGACAGACAGCCAGACAGACATGATCATATACTGAACCATACTTCACAGTATCATAGATACAGCCACTTTGAGCACTGGTATTTATTGACCCAGGATGCAGGTAAACATTAAGACCTGGACCCCTTCACAACATACCACCATCCTTATCTCGGACACCTCACTTAGACAGCAATGACACTTATTATGACAACTCTTGTGTAACCAAGGCGATAGCTTAACAAGACTAGCACTCTATCATAATCTCAGGTATTCGCAACAGATACTGTAAAAACCGTGTGTGAGTATGTGTGCACGCGCATGCATGTCCATGCACATCTGTGCATGCCTGGATGCAATGTATAATTGATTCTGCTTGAAAACGGGTTTCAATAAAAATCCAGATGTTTTGAAAATCAATCGAGCGTCATTGTTTACACTACATGCTGTGCTCCATATTGGAATGTCTAATATTACTTTCCTTTGCGAGTCTACAACCTCTGGTCACTGTGAGACTATGCGTGGGAGAGGAAGCTGTTATCAGAAGACACATAGGTAGATTAGACATCAGTAGAATCTGTGTACAAAAGACAGGTATGTCTTAATCTAAGAATGTGTTCAATTAGAGTCTCTACAACTGTACACAGACACAGCTTGCAGTATTAAGAGATTAGTATCCCAGTGTGTCCATGTCAGACCAGGGTTGCTGTATCATGACAGGGTGTTTATTTCATGCCAGGGTGTCCATGTCAGATTGGGGTGTATAGTAGTATCATGTTAAATTGAGGTATTAGTATCAAGATAGGCAAGGGAGTCTACATCAAGACAGGTTATCCATGTCTAGACAGGTTATCCACATCGGGACAAGTAATCCAAACCAGTGGAGGTTATCCACATCAGGACCAGGGGCTTAGACAGAGACCTGTTTGCCTTTCTTCAAGACTGGCAGTTCGACACAGCAGCACAGGATTTGAACCCGGGTTCTCTCGGTCGAGAGTCGGAAGCTCTAGCCACTGTGCCACTGCGCTCCACCTTCTTTAAAAGGTGACACACAAGCTTCATTTCTTTGAATACTTCTTCTTCTTCTTCCCCTGCTGTCCTGCGGGGCGCGGTCCAAGTCATTTAATATGTAGCTTCTTCCGCTTTTCTTGTTAACTCCATCCATCTCTCTGTCATCCGCAATGTATGAATACGGTACAAATACACCGTTGGATCAGACCAGATGATGACATCACATGTCAACAACACATCTGGATCTATGCAACGTTTAACCAGACAGTGTGACATTGTTTTATTCAACCAACAATAATGTATATAACTTTACAACCTGTGGCAAAGCATGATTTACCGCCACTTGGAAATTGGGCAATATTTTACAAGGCCATCAATGTAAAGCAAACAGTATTTCTACAAGAGATATGGATGTGGCGCGATGGCAAACATGGCCAGCATTCCCGGCGTATCGATGTCACATTAACAGTGAGTCACTGCACAAAGACTGAAAACTGATATTGGATGTATTAATGCATCACAACATATTTTATGAGTGCTCTAAGCAGAACTGTAGTTCATTTTAAATGTACAGGTACTACTTTTATTGCTTCAATGTTAATATTGCTTCCACGTTCCACGCTATTGTTTCCACAGTTCTATTGCTTCGATGTTAATATTGCTTCCACATTCCACGCTATTGTTTCCACAGTTCTATTGCTTCAATGTTAATATTGCTTCCACATTCCACGCTATTGTTTCCACAGTTCTATTGCTTCGATGTTAATATTGCTTCCACATTCCACGCTATTGTTTCCACAGTTCTACTGCTTCAATGTTAATATTGCTTCCACATTCCATGCAATTGTTTCCACAGTTCTATTGCTTCAATGTTAATATTGCTTCCACATTCCACGCTATTGTTTCCACATTCCATGCTATTGTTTCCACATTCCACACTATTGTTTCCACGTTCCACGCTATTGTTTCCACATTCCATGCTATTGTTTCCACATTCCACACTATTGTTTCTACATTCCACACTATTGTTTCCACATTCCACGCTATTGTTTCTACATTCCACACTATAGTTTCCACATTCCACACTATTGTTTCCACATTCCACGCTATTGTTTCCACATTCCATGCTATTGTTTCCACATTCCACGCTATTGTTTCCACGTTCCACGCTATTGTTTCCACATTCCACGCTATTGTTTCCACGTTCCATGCTATTGTTTCCACATTCCACACTATTGTTTCCACGTTATTGTTTCCACATTCCACGCTATTGTTTCCACGTTCCACGCTATTGTTTCCACATTCCACACTATTGTTTCCACATTCCACGCTATTGTTTCCACATTCCACGCTATTGTTTCCACGTTCCACACTATTGTTTCCACATTCCACGCTATTGTTTCCACATTCCACGCTATTGTTTCCATGTTCCATGCTATTGTTTCCACATTCCACGCTATTGTTTCCACGTTCCACGCTATTGTTTCCACAGTTCTATTGCTTCATTGTTATTATTGTTTTAATATTAATATCACTTCCATGTTACTACTGTATTCATGTTACTACTAGTTCCGTGTTACCATTGCTTCCATGCTATTGTTGTTCTTGTGTTACTATTGCTTCCATATTACTGTTGTTTCCATGTTACTAAACATTGTTTTCCTGTTACTGTTGCCTACATATTACTGTATTATTCCTTTCACATTATTATTGCCTTCATGATACTATTGCTTCCATATTACTGTTACCATGTCACTATTAGTATTACATACATTTTATGCGGTCACTGTTATCGCCATGTCACTATTGTACCTGTGTCACTAATACATCTGAATCACTAGCACATTAGTGTCACTATCCATATTTACTTATCTGTCCATGTCACTATGTGTGTCTGTCTGTCACCAATAATGAGTGAACATGAACAATGCTCCCTAGACCGGTATGACACAGACCAATGACTGTAGTTGGTTGCATGATAACATGAGCTGGATCCCTATTTTGACACAATCCCCAGAGTTCACAACTAGTCAAGCCATAAGGTTAATAATAAATAATGTAACAATAACTCATTTAATAACATGCATTTATACGGGGCGGTACACCTAGGCAAGTGCCAGTACAGGCATATATTCCACAACCAAAAATGTGTAATATATGAACTCCCAGGTTATATATACACAGCACTTGTGTGCGTCTTCTGGCAGATCAGATTTATTACCTTTTAAAAAACAAAATGTAATGCTTTTCCCATGACAAAATCAAGAGAAATTAGCAAAAAGCAATGTAATCAAACACAATAAGTAAACTAGTTGAAATCCCTTCCACCTTCATTAAAATTTTACCTAGCTTGGTGAAATAAAATGTAAGACCTTTTCAAGATATTTGTTTGAAAAAGCCATAAAAAGCACATGATTTATAACTTTTTAAGACTCCGCACACACACACACACACTGATAAATACTCAGTCTAATTTTAGTTGAAGCAGTAAGTGGGTAAACAATTTATGATGATACCTTTCTAAGAAGGTCTTAAATATTTAATGTTGGTAGACACGGTAAGTGGTGCAGCCAGATTAATCTGGTGTGTGTGTGTGTGTGTGTATTCAACTGAAACATAGACACGTTGTACCACTAATTTACTCATCAGCTTCCTGTTCATTGGTCAACTGTACAAATCACATGTATGGACGACATTGGACGTAGGCTTGATTGTGGGCTAGTAGAGATGTGACATGTAATCTTACTTCCACCAGGATGAGAGCATAAATGAGGGTAAATAATATTAACAGAACATGTTGCTTTAACTCAGAAAAGTTAAGGTTTGCTCTAATAACGACTCTTGTTTGTTCACAATTTTGCCTAACGATTCTTATATATTGCACCTCTACAGCTCAGATTCCGGGGGATATAGGCAGCCTTGAAGTTTATTATTATTACTGCGACTGATAAACACACTTTTACAGGTAACCGCAAAACCTCCACCTTTCTGAGTTAAAGCAACATGTTCTATTTAGATTATTTTGCACTAAATGCCTCCGTTGACTATTTAAACTCAAGTACTATTCTCCTGGTGTTACGCCAGCAGCTGTTCACCAACATTTCCCAGGATACTTTGGTCTTGTCTTCAAATAATTGAACCAAATGTAGTGTGTGTTTTTTAGAATAGAATTACAAATAACCAGTTCCATATAATTCCGCATCAAATTGTACATTTACCTCCTCCACCAATCGTACCCTTCCACACCTATTCCAGGTGCAATTTTCACCTTCTTTTGCAAATCTCAGACGTTTCAGAAAAACAAAACCCGTTGAACCTAATTTTATTCTTACCTAAACGACTCAGATGAGATTTGCAGCGAGCAGCTTATGGTGGAACAACACAAGTGTATATGGCAACGTCACTCCCTGCTAGACTTCCACGCATAACTTTATGTAGAGACCCATACACCTGTCTTTTGGACGGGTTGAGTTCACTTTTGAATGGCCGGAAATTATTTTTACTTGGCTGAATGCAAACTTGAGGAGCAAAAAAAGCTTATTCATATTTGATTCTCACTATTATTATATGTCAATTATGCTTTCAAAGTGTGTGTCACACTGTGTATGGTATGCATGTATCACTGTATATGACTATAAGTATCTGTATCACATATACAGTGTAACTGCACATGTGGACTGGATTGTATGTGTTTGGACTGGTAGAGATTTGTTCCTGCATACAAGCGTGCCTCCTCGTGAACCTACCGTTAATTTTGCTTCGGGCATGCCCACTTTGATGTAGATGGCATTGTCTCCTGAATCCGCCGCTGATGACTCGATCCCTGAGTCATCCTCATGCTCACTGGCACGGTAACTTGTCGTGTCCATCATGAGTGACCACAACCGTGCTCCTAGGAGATGACCTCTACAAACAAGATGACCACTACATTAAACAGTGACATGGTTAAGTGTAAAGCGTCCTAAGGACTGGATACTGCGCTATGTAAGAACATAGCTTTACTTCACTTTTTTCAAGTTAACTGTTTAGAAGTCTTCCTACTTCAGAACTCTTAAACAGTGACAAAGTTGAGTAAAGTGTAAAGCGCTTTGAGCAATCCTAAAGACTGGATATTGCACTATATAAGAACTTAGCTTACCTTTACTTTTCACAAGTTAAACGTTCCAAAGTCTACCGACTTAAAAAAACATGAGATCTCTATTAAATTGTCATTAAACCAAGGCTGACTGTCTTTTTAATATAATGTTCTTAAGTTAGTGCAGTGCTAGAATAAATATTCTGAAGGTATGCTGCCCACCAAATTGTGTTTAATAAACACAAAACAATATTTGGACCACAAACTGTCCAAATTGTAAACAAAACACATTATATTGGCAATATTGCAGCCGCCAGTGGGTTAACTGCGGTGTCCTTTGACATTCAATGTGTTTGTGTGTTCGATCTGGTTTCCACATTCAAGACAATTGATTCAGTGAACATCCTGCCAATAATCACCACCTCTGGCTGACTTCCGGTAGCAGAACAGACAACCCCGCTTTAAACGATGACAAAGTAACAGTTCCAATGTCTACATTATCTGGATGACAACATCAGAATGCATTCAGCTATCTATAAAATTTTCATTAAGCTAGCAAGCGTTCGAAATTATCACATGCACATATTATCCTGTCATGTCGAGTAACGATAAAACATTCGGCCTTTGCGAGGATCACCATAACAATATGACAAGTGGAATAAGATAAACCCCAGTACAAATGACCAACATTACCAGCACCTACTAGCACTAGCCACTGATAAGGGGCAGAGCAATGATACAAATCAACCTGAATACACTCCGTTGATGTCCATCAATAACATATATTCTACAACCGAGATAGTCATCCTACAGTAACCGATGCAGAAAACATGACTTAGACCCCTCTTATTAGATTGTGCTGCCCTAAAGGGGTGTGCCACACCACAGGGCGGACGTGTCAACATGCTGACCTTACGTCATTAAAGGTAAACGAGAGGTGGGCGGTGGCTGATAGGTAGGCATTCCTGCACGGACGGGCGAACTGGATGATTACGTCAAGTGGAAAGCCACAAACAAAGGCGGAGTTGAGCCAGACAGGAAGGGATACAACTCAGACAGGGAGTCGGATGAATATAGAGCACACAACACTGACTCAGGCAACAATATGCTGACAGGTCCGACTGTAGTGTTGTAACATAAGCGGCGATATGGCGGGAACACCTGATTGCTTAACAGAAGGATACATTACAGGAACATTGATCAACTTGTACTGGTAGAGTGACACCAGCAATACAAGGGTCCACGGTGTGGTTATATAGGGTCATCTTGTAAACATTGTCCAAATCAATCAAACACCTTGACTCTAGATTAGCAAATCCACTGTTTCAAGTCGGTAAACCGTTGCGGACAAGAATACGTCATCCACAATGCATCTGCCATTGTATGCTGTGACAACGGTAATGAGACACATGAGATCTACCCACCAGGCATTGTTAAGTGCTTCCTCAAAACCATGACTCATTACTTTAGAAAGTCACCAAAAAACATGGTAACACACACGCAATGGATATACACCCCCGTGGTTCTGTAGTTTTAATGCATGGCAGTTGTAGCATATAACAAACGGCCATTATTAAATTATTAAGTATTTTGAAAGTATGTCAAGTACGTCATAATGAGTAACAAAGACTGTCAAGTACGAACCTTATAAAACAGTATGTACAGTCACTTAGTCCTCTGCCATTCAACATCTCAGCAACAACCTAAGATGGTCCACATGTCACAACTTGTTGAAAACAGTCCAGCACAAAGAATCCCACAACCATAAGTTTGGTAGAAAAACGCAACATTGTGTGGTAACGTTGTTCAAATAAAATCAGTCTCCTTCTCACAGAACCAGATCGTGTAACTATCCCAGTTTGCTGCTACACAAGGCACACACCCATGTCTCTGGGCGGTGGGCACGTACAGAAACAACACAAACTGTTTCTAGTACTCCTTCCTACCAGCTGACTTCCAACATCGCAGATTCCAGAGGCTTTCACAAAAAGTGCTCAACAAAACACAACGGTCTACATGGTCCATGGAATGAGACAGTTTGGTCTATACGGTCCATGTGGTGTTAGACAATTTGGTATGTATGAATGGTCCACATCCCAAGTGGCGTAAACGAATTACCCTGAATTAGAGTCAATAATTCTAGAGATGGAATGCTCTAAAAATAAACCAGTTCTATGTTAGTCATAAACAGGGCTTTGTGGGTTCAATATGATAAGAGGTAATATTGAGTTAACCCGTGTGTCCGTGACCAGACTGTCTACTCGGTGACTTCACTCAGTTGGGCGAGAGTCAACTAAGCGAGATTAGATATAGGCATGTGCTGATGTAGTAACTTTTTTAAACCATGTCAACACATTCTGCTACCAGTGGCATACAAAACAGACCGATACAATCAAGCTCACAGAGTACACAGGTACAGGAGCACATACCTCATAGGAACACTCCAGGAGGTGAACATTTTCTTAGCGAAACTACACCGCACGATGAACAGACAGTGAGGATGTAACCAACTCGACGGTAGACTTGAGGAGCATTACGGTAAGAAGACGACAGATGTGTCCAGGCAATCAAGACAACAAGGAGACTGGAGTACCCACAACCAACCGCAAGGACAACAAACAGGCAGGCTACATGCCCGGCAATCTATATTTACAGTCGTGATCCAACATGCCAACTGGTCGCTAACCTACGCATCCAGCAAAGCTATTTCAGGTGGAGTAACAATCCCCAGCTGCAGCCCCGACAGGCAGTCGCGACGCTGTTTATGGTCGTCAGTGCTGCCCTCTACCATGATTAGACCTACCGAGTTGGCAAGTGCAAATAGCGGGTGATCCCCCAACATTGGATCACATGGCAGCAGGTTTTTCACGGAGTTTTAACGAATGTTATCTGTTGGTGGTGCCACCTAGTGATTGTTACCCCAAATTACACACAAGCTGTCTTTGTCTTTGCGTCTGGCCATTCCATAAAAAGTTTACATCTGCAAGAGATTTTCACATTACATGTTTATTTGTAAATATCTTTGACCCATTAAAATACAAATAAATTGTATAAATCCATAATAACCGTTTGTTAATAAGAAGAATCAAGCAAACCAATGAATGATCAATGAAAACTACTGTAAAATAAAATAAATAGAAAAGTGGGATGTTTCTGTTTGAAAGGGGGAGATCAACCCTGGGGTATTAAAAATGACAAAAAAATTGGGCTATCTCCCACCGCATCTGTACTTGTACACATCATGATGTTAATTGTAGGAACAGGTGGCACCATGAAATGACGATGACAATTACTGTCAGATTCCTCACATTCAATTCTTTCACCTATATATTAATATGCTAACTTTGGGGACAGTCCAGCAGTATGTCCTCCCAGGCGCCGAGGTTCAACTGGTTCACTTACCTCTTTCTATGTCCACTTGCTTCCTTCGACCATTGGCCTGTGATCTACCAGAATGGCGATGTATTTCAAAAACACAACAGTAGTTAATTACAGTTTTTTACATACGTTAAATCGTGTTCTGAATATACCGTTCTACCTGTAGGTGTAAAATGAACAAACCGAGTAGTGTGCTACTCTCCAGATGGTGCCACTGTGAGCGAGTTTAAGATCAAACTACAGGTACTGTAACGGTGAAAACATATACTTCACAGGTGGATGTAAGCTAGTTCCGAATAACACTGGAATAAATTCCTCCTGAAATTTATGAAGGTACACGCATCGCATAACTTAAATAAACCCGCCCCCAAGAACACCCCCACGTTCCTGTTGACATCAGGCATGGGAGCTTAATCCAAAAAAGGTGGAACCGGTACTAACACCAGTGCCTTGGAGACAACAGGTAACGTCACCCTAACATTCATTTCAAGGGACAAAGGCCAATCTCGCAGGCCTTTATAGTCAATTTACATAAGAAACGAGCCTGCTGGAATGATTTACGTCCGATTTTGTTAAGCGGACTTGTCCGCCCCAACAGTTGCACCTCTGTTTGTTACCCTGGTCGGCGGCGTGCATGAAGATCACCTCCCCGGTTAACGGAAACTCAATGAGGACACTGTGTCACGCTAAACAGGTCTTCTCAGGTTTTGTGTTACTGTAGGATGTGACTGTTCAGTACAACTCCACCTAACAACCAACCACACTCATGTTTATACCAGTCACTACTTCTGTACCAAACATTGATTCCATATCATATTTACATTAATACTGAACTTTTATAAAGATATTTCTGAACAAAGACACCTTTGAATTTAAACCTCATCAATGTAACCACACGTGTTCCAATTTCCTAAATACTGACATTACAGGTAGAAAAACTGTTCCTTTTTATCAAAAATATATCACTTTCTATTTCATCATGTCTACCAAAATGTGTTTTGAAGAGCCAAATTTTTTAAATAAATATTATAACTGGACATAAAATCAATCACTCACTGAGAGACATTTGTCACAATGTTGAATTAAGATCATGTTTACCCTGACCAAATGTTTTTTTTCCATATTTTTGGGGTCTACCAATTTTTACAACATTATTATTTTAAATCTACGAACATCACAATTTTATTAAAAACACTGGTGGAAAGAGTTCTAACATCAAAATGTAAATTGATGGATAAAATACAAGAAATAAGTCAACAAATAAACCATCTATCATTTTACACAATCTGTCACAAATCTATGTACAAATGACTTCAACCGCAACAAACACACAGGTCAGACTTGCTGGCTCCACCTTAGACTCTTACAGATATGTGCAGATTCCTGCTATCAAAGCCACAATATTGCCTGCAGAAATTTGTCTGAAACAACAGTCTGAGGTTACAGTGAGGTTTTCCTCAGGTAGCTGATATTCAACTTACCTAGCAACTATTAATTTAAAGTCACACATTTGATGTTGTAATAATATAACATACGTGTAGCTAGCCAGGAAGCAAATATTACACTTAAACATATCCTTACATTTGCTATAACCTACTGATAAAAAACTCTAAACACTGGATTATTTTTTGTGAACAGTATTAAAGAGATGTCTAACAAAAAATACGGCCATATTAAATTTATAGTATGGATATTTGAGGCTGCTTCTTGGCACATGACAACTGTTGCTGAATCTGTTATATATTGCTTGACTGCAGTGTCAGGAGAGTCGAAAGCTGGTTTTGTCAACATGACTGTTCAGAATTTCGTCATAACCACATGAAAACATAGACTCCCTACATTATGCAGCCACAGTTCATTAATGTTTCATCAACACTAGCAATGCTAAGTATACCTAACATGTAGACCTGTATCAGTGGCCAAACACAAGCTACACAACAGTTGGCTGAAGGATGAAGGGGTAATTATCGATATTACACCTGAAACAACAAAATCAATGTAACAAAGTATGCAATACTAGACAGATTTATTGTTGAAATAATGTTGAAATAACTTGCATCATATGTTGTCCTGCATTATACGCCCTGTAACACATGCCCAGTACCACATCCTTTGTATCACAAGCCCTCTATCATATGCCCTGTAACACATGCCCAGTACCACATCCTTTATATCACAAGCCCTCTATCATATGCCCAGTACCACATCCTTTGTATCACAAGCCCTCTATCATATGCCCTGTAACACATGCCCAGTACCACATCCTTTATATCACAAGCCCTCTATCATATGCCCTGTAACACATGCCCAGTTCCACATCCTTTGTATCACAAGCCCTCTATCATATGCCCTGTAACACATGCCCAGTACCACATCCTTTGTATCACAAGCCCTCTATCATATGCCCTGTAACACATGCCCAGTACCACATCCTTTGTATCACAAGCCCTCTATCATATGCCCTGTAACACATGCCCAGTACCACATCCTTTGTATCACAAGCCCTCTATCATATGCCCTGTAACACATGCCCAGTACCACATCCTTTGTATCACAAGCCCTCTATCATATGCCCTGTAACACATGCCCAGTACCACATCCTTTGTATCACAAGCCCTCTATCATATGCCCTGTAACACATGCCCAGTACCACATCCTTTGTATCACAAGCCCTCTATCATATGCCCTGTAACACATGCCCAGTACCACATCCTTTGTATCACAAGCCCTCTATCATATGCCCTGTAACACATGCCCAGTACCACATCCTTTGTATCACAAGCCCTCTATCATATGCCCTGTAACACATGCCCAGTGCCACATCCTTTGTATCACAAGCCCTCTATCATATGCCCCGTAACACATGCCCACCACATCCTTTGCATCACAAGCCCTCTATCATATGCCCCGTAACACATGCCCAGTGCCACATCCTTTGTATCACAAGCCCTCTATCATATGCCCTGTAACACATGCCCAGTGCCACATCCTTTGCATCACAAGCCCTCTATCATATGCCCTGTAACACATGCCCAGTACCACATCCTTTGTATCACAAGACCTCTATCATATGCCCTGTAACACATGCCCAGTACCATATCCTTTGTATCACAAGCCCTCTATCATATGCCCTGTAACACATGCCCAGTACCACATTCTTTGTATCACAAGCCCTCTATCATATGCCCTGTAACACATGCCCAGTGCCACATCCTTTGTATCACAAGCCCTCTATCATATGCCCAGTACCACATCCTTTGTATCACAAGCCCTCTATCATATGCCCTGTAACACATGCCCAGTACCACATCCTTTGTATCACATCCTTTGTATCACAAGCCCTCTATCATATGCCCAGTACCACATCCTTTGTATCACAAGCCCTCTATCATATGCCCTGTAACACATGCCCAGTGCCACATCCTTTGCATCACAAGCCCTTTATCATATGCCCTGTAACACATGCCCAGTACCACATCCTTTGTATCACAAGCCCTCTATCATATGCCCTGTAACACATTCTTTGTATCACAAGCCCTCTATCATATGCCCTGTAACACATGCCCAGTACCACATCCTTTGTATCACAAGCCCTCTATCATATGCCCTGTAACACATGCCCAGTAACACATCCTTTGTATCACAAGTCCTCTATCATATGACCTGTAACACATGCCCAGTACCACATCCTTTGTATCACAGGCCCTCTGTCATATGCCCTGTAACACATGCCCAGTACCACATCCTTTGTATCACAGGCCCTCTGTCATATGCCCTGTAACACATGCCCAGTACCACATCCTTTGTATCACAAGCCCTCTGTCATATGCCCTGTAACACATGCCCAGTACCACATCCTTTGTATCACAAGCCCTCTGTCATATGCCCTGTAACACATGCCCAGTACCACATCCTTTGTATCACAAGCCCTCTATCATATGCCCTGTAACACATGCCCAGTACCACATCCTTTGTATCACAAGCCCTCTATCATATGCCCTGTAACACATGCCCAGTGCCACATCTTTTGTATCACAAGCCCTCTATCATATGCCCTGTAACACATGCCCAGTGCCACATCCTTTGCATCACAAGCCCTCTATCATATGCCCTGTAACACATGCCCAGTGCCACATCCTTTGTATCACAAGCCCTCTATCATATGCCCTGTAACACATGCCCAGTGCCACATCCTTTGTATCACAAGCCCTCTATCATATGCCCTGTAACACATGCCCAGTACCACATCCTTTGTATCACAAGCCCTCTATCATATGCCCTGTAACACATGCCCAGTGCCACATCCTTTGTATCACAAGCCCTCTATCATATGCCCTGTAACACATGCCCAGTGCCACATCCTTTGTATCACAAGCCCTCTATCATATGCCCTGTAACACATGCCCAGTGCCACATCCTTTGTATCACAAGCCCTCTGTCATATGCCCTGTAACACATGCCCAGTGCCACATCCTTTGTATCACAAGCCCTCTGTCATATGCCCAGTACATACCATATATGCCACGTATCATTTGCCTTGTATCATACGCCATGTATTCGTGTGCCCTGGATCATACCCTGTATCATATATCCTGCATCATATGCCACATATCATATACCCTGTGTCATATACCCTGTATCATATGCCCTGTATCAAATGCCCTGTATCATGGTTGATATAGTTGGCTTGTTTGGAATTTTAATGTTATTAAATAGATAATGGAAGAGAGCTGAGTGTGAATGTTTCCTGGAGAGGTTGAGTTTATGTTGAAACAAACATTTCATCTCTCCTACCAGAATACCATTATCTTAATAAAACATACTTTTTTCATGAATGGACCATATCAAATCTACTGCGGTGACCACAATCTAACCAGAAAGTCCCTGATCAAGATAACATCCAACAACTCAAGACACAGTGACATTCTCAGTGTGACCCAGTTGTTACAGTTAATTCATAAGGTAACAACATTATATTCTTACAAACACTGGATCTATATCCATCACTGGCTTCACCACACTGTGAACCCACAGGTCTCCTACTGATGATGATGATGACGATGATGATGATGATGAATGTGTTGTCACCTTACTGCACTTAAGGCTATTTATGACACACCTTCAGGCTTCATCCTAGTCCCACATACACTGGGGACTTTCTCAATATCAATTCTCAGCAAGAACAGGGTTACCAGACGAGTTCTATGATAATGTCAGGCACCACAGTTGGAATTAGTCCTGCTAAAACAGTCACCTCTCTATTCAGGTCACTTTTACCCAGTCCTCAGGGTGACCGCAATAGTGAGAGTTCACTGTATGTCAAGAAAATATAAATATTTTGCTACGATTTCTTGTGTGCATAATTCGGTTGGGAAGAATTACTGAGATACAAGTTGTCCCTTCTGATTCCCATTAGCCTCTTAACTATTCTACTCTGGTGTACCCGACTTCCCGAGGGTGCTTCCCAGGTAGCAGCAGGGCTGTGCTGGTGGCGGGCACATTGCTGAAAATGCTTCGTTTTTCTGACCAACTCGATCCACCTTCAAAAGCCAACTCCATCAGACCACCCAAGTTGACAGAATTAACCTGCGGTAATCAGACAACCCAGATCTGAGTGGTCAGTACCTGCTCAGTGGACAGTCCGCTCAGTTACCCCACCATCATGTCCAGCCACTCAGGGGTGACTCAATACTCACTGAACAAGGCACAGGGTTTGAACTTTGAACCCATTTGGAGATCCACCTTGTCATTTAAAGTGACACTGTCTATTCCATTAACCAAAACCAGCCAGGTGTTAATTATTAGCACAAAGTTCATCGAATAAGTTATATTTGGCCCAACTTTGTGTCATGTCTTCAGTTTAAATGTTTTGCTTGCAAACTGAACAGTTTGTGCAATATTCAAATTGTGAACACTATTTTCGGTGATTTAAATACACAATTTGGCCGGCTGTGTATCTTTAACATATCTGTTCTAATATTAAGGACATTATATAAAAAGTTAGGAACAGACAGCCTAGGTTTAAAACAAATCAGGAACAAGTTACTGCTTTGTTCAGCCACGAGCATATATATATATATATAATATAGAAGTTGGAAATATACGTCTTATGGATGAGAAGCTACAACTCTCTTCTACCTGGAGTCAATGGCAGGGGAAATAAAAATTTCCCACGAGGGGGGTAGATGAGTCACTTGTTCTGGACTAGCAAAGCATGTAGCCTCCAACTGTAAATCAACCGCCATAAAAACACTCGGCTGTTAGCCCTGAACAACTACATAGAGCAATCGGGAGAATAACCACAATAGAAACCTCAGAAATAGAGAGGAAACCGCCCAGCAACGTTGCCAGAAATGGACACAGTCTGTGCATTATCCCAGCATTCAACCTCCAGGCTACATACAGGAAAACAACAGCTCTGCATAAACCACTACCCTTTGTTGTTGCCCCCAGCTGTTCCCAACCTGGATTAACCAGAGGGCATCAACCCCTCCAGTGAAGCCCCCAACCAGGCTGTGATTGGTTAACTATCTGAAGGGCATCCACAGCCTGATTGCATTCAGTTGGATTGATGTATATCAACATTAAAGTGAACTGAATCAGTAGAAACACCAACTGTTCATGCAATGGGTCTTGAACAGCTGTCACCTCCATATACACAGTCTGACAGCCTTATTACTGAAGCCTGCCTAATTACATCCAGGTGGCAGCAACTATTTCTTACTACATAATTAGACATATTTACCTATCAAGAAACTTGTTTTAATTTTTTTGTACATTTTGACCAATTTGCGCAGTCTTCATCAGCAGAATGACCACGCGAAGTGGTCGAAATATACAAAAAAACAACCGAAAACAAGTTTCTTGAGAGGTAAATATGTCTAATTTTAAAAACCGAGAAACCAGATCATCAATCTACTCAAGGCAGATCTAACATGATTTCAACTGAGGATACCTTTCTAATTCTTTAATATTATATTCTTAATACTAGAATATGTTGAAGGAATACTGCCTGCCAAGTAGAGCATTGTCTGACTTATTGTTCAGTTTCAAAGTAGCGCCATCAAAATGTTCAAATGGTAAACAAAACATTGAGATCCCTAGCATGCTTTATTGGCAATATCGTGGATGGTAGATGGGTTAAACACATGGCCCTGTGGTGTTTCAATGTGGTTTAACAAATGATTCAGTGACCTTCCTGCTAATAATCACCACCCCTGGCTGATTCAACGGGGTGGAACAGATGTCTGTGCTTTAACAAGGTCTACTTCTGAACTGAACCAGGACTTGGTAGGATTTGATCAGTTCCATCACATAATTTAATAACATAAATAGATGTAGTAAAAATAAAATATGAATGAGAACATCTATATTAGTATAATTATAAACACAACCAACCATAACACTAACAAGTTATGGTAACAAGTTATGGTATCTCGGTATCACCTGACCTCATTACTTTCCAGTCACCTGACCCAATTTCCCTCCACTTCTCAACCCCCCTTGCTTCCCCTCTACACTTTCCAAATTACCCCTATCTTATCACCTCTACCCCACCCCTTCCCCCTCCCTGTTCCTCCTTAAACTCACCTGTGTTAACAGTAACACCGTCCCACTGACATGACAATAATATTCCAAGCGCGTAGTTGACAACGTCAGTCAGCTGTTGACAGCCGTGTATGTGTGTGACACAGCCGCCGTGTATGTCAACTACCCTAGCACTATGACTGGTCAGCGTGCGGTCAGCGGACTGCCGGAACCAGTGGGCACCCGGTGACACAACGCCCATGTGACATAGCTCGCATCTACTCGACCGTGTCACCGGTGCCAGTGGGTGCGCCATGGTGAACATGCTCCAGTGATCATGCCCATGTTCACCGAAAACTGGCTGGCTGGCCCGTGTTCGGTGGAGCGTGACCAGAATGGAAAACTGAGCTTGCCAGGATGTATTTATTTAGGTGTTGTAATTAGTGCGGGATGCACAGCACGCCTCCCACACCAACTGAATTTGTCCCGTACTTAATTTTATTTTGTTACACCTCCTGTTAATAATAGGTGGCACTGTCACATCAGTGACCGATGGGCTCGGTCAATCTCCTTGACCGACATACATACTTATATAATAAAATGTACTGATCGGTTTGATCATAAAATCATAAGTTATACAGCAAGAACTATATCTTTTCTAATATCTTTGACTATATCTTTTCTTTGACCACCCAAATATGTCTGAGTGGATGACATTTTCAGATATACCATGACCGCTATCTGTTTAATGTAGTTTGTATAGGCGGTTCGCATAATAATCCCTCTGCATATAATTATATTCTTATCTGTAATGGCTTTGTAACTGTTTGTAACCAAATCAATTAATTCATTTAATATTAATGCTTCAGGGTGAATACCAATTTTATATAGCAAATTAAACACATAATTAATGGTCAAAGTGTGCATAAAATATTTCTTCAATAACACAGTCAATGTGTTAAAATAGGTCTAGTTCGTACTAAAATAGCCTGATTTATTACGGAAACAACTAGAATGTTTTAAATAATTAATATATTTTGTATTAATTATAGTATAATGTATTTAATGATACGTTACTTGTTTTGTTTTGTCCAGTAAACAAACACAACTGGCAAGTTAATCTACATGTGACCCTTGTGAATGCTATCTACATCAACCATCGACCCTCGACTTTGAACCGCTGAATTATAGTGAGGCATCATATCTCGGTCAAAGTATCTCAATGTAGATGTCTAGTTCACCAGCTGGGCAGTGACTTGTGCTATCTGTCAATCTATACTGATGTGCAGTTCTAAAATGTACCCTCATTTATTCATATTCACTTCACGTATCAGGTATGCAAGAGATCACCACAGCCCCATTCATTTCACGGAACACTAAACATTCTATCGAAATACCGTGGTTGAATTATCTTGTACCATTCTATGCATCTAGCCATTTCATTCACTCCTCATTGCCCTAGTTCACTCAGCTATATACACGAGTAGCTGGCTGTAGACACTAGTGCATTACTGGTTGGTAGTGTGAGAACAGATGTTATGAAATAAATGCAGCATGGCTTAAATCTTCCCAGCATAGTTGAGTGGATGTTGGAATATGTTTGCAGAAGACAAGATATTATTAAATAAGTTTATAAGAAACTATATATTGGAACCATACATTTCCCATTGAGATGTTTACATTTGTGAAAAATATTCCACAGTTTAAACCACTGTTTATTTCCCACCCATCCAGTGGCCATGTTAAAATTGTTGCATCACTAGAAAAATTAACCAGGGCATAAAAACCGTTAACCTTCATAACACCCACTATCACATTACTACCAACCTGCCAAACAGGTTTCATCAAAACCCTGCCCCTCTAATTCTGACAAACCTCTCACAAACATGCTGACTATAACAACTGGCCCAGTAGTTTTGAGAAATTATTAATATGCCTACCCGAGTTTCTGGAATGAACCAAAACATATATTCCTCTTTGAATCTGCCTCATAAAGCCTATTTCACTACCAGTGATTAAATATTTCAAACATATCAACACAAATACTTTCTCGAGAACAGAATCACTGAAATCATCAATTTTGTAGGTACTATCCAGATACATCAGTTTGAAATGTAGCTGCAGGTGTAATCCATTTGATCACTGTCATCATCATCATCATTATCACCAATCCCTTGTAGCAAGGATGATCTTTCCATGGATTGCCAGTGTCATTTGGTGTGTATTCGAAGATGGCTTATCAGTCCAATCTTTGCTCAGCACAGCCTCCCACAGTGCGAACATGTATAGCCAGAATGTGGTGAGGGTGTTTTTTGCATATTTTTCATGGCTTTAATCTTCCTAGTCTCACACTCTGGCTATGTTTAGTAGTCCGTTGGCTTTGAATGACTCAGGTACCGTTTCGACATAGATCATTGCACTAACTTGGAAATTTCGACAATTTGCAGAGATGCAGAAAGAGGACTTCCAGAATTAAGATTTCTATCACAGCTGAGTGAGCTGACAATGTGCACGCATGCGTGCGCACATCAATGCATTCAAGTGGGCATGCGTATGGGTATCCTTGGGCACCAGTACGCTGATTATGACGATCCAAGTTGATCTAGATATGGGATCCCACACAATACACTGCTAACTTTACACCACAGGAGGTGACAGTGCATTTTGTCACCAGAGGGAGCCACATGCAAACACACTCGGAACAGGCGAGTCTAGCAATTGTATTGATTGATAAATCACTCCGCTGATTATTGATTAGTATTAGAATACAGGTTGTCTACAATGCATGCACTGAGCAGGTAAATAAATAAACAACTAACTGGCCAAACAACCACTGATTTGTACGTCTGCCACTGTTACCTTGATGTGGACGGCCGTGGCCAGACAGGGCTCCCTACTCGGTCCATCCCTACCCGGTCCAAATACAATGTTCGGTGCTTATAAGCTCAATTTCGCTCTTTAAGATCGATTTCGCTCTAACAGTGACCTTGTATACTGAAAGCTATCATCACCAGGGTGCGCCACTGGGACACTTTCTCCGATGTGTCACGGAAATATTGTCCTCAATGATAAGGCGGCTATTTGCATTTTGAAAAGGTTCTTTAAATTTAACAATGGGATCTGTTTAATGATCTTATGAGCTCAGTACCTCAGTGAGACGGTTCCACTGTTACTTCCAAATTCACAGTGTAGTGACAATTTATTTCTCCCAATCCACAAACTTGAGAAGGAGTCATGGTGGTGGGATGAGAAATTGCAGGAGGCGGTCTCAGAAAAAAGAAAGAGGTACAAGAAATGGCAGGCATCAAGAGACGAAGAATATCGGGTGAGATACTAGGAAAGAAAGAAAGAAAGCAAGCGGGCAGTTGCAGTAGCCAAAGATAAGGCGTACGGGCAGTTGTACGGTACGAGGAACTGAAGAAGAAAGAAGGAAAACAAAGGATATACCAGCTGGCAAACACCAGGAAGAGGGGATCAGCAGACATATGAAGGGTAGCCTTTGTTAAAGACAAAGATGGGTCACTACTCAGCCAGGACAAAGAGATATGGGAGAGATGGAAGAATTACTTCCATGAAGTCTTAAATTTTGAGAATGAAAGTCAAGAATTGGCAGGGACCCAGGCAATCCAGGGCCCATTTGAAGAAATCAAACCTGAGGAGGTGCGGACACAGATGGGTAAGATGAAAAAATATGGCGTGTGGACCAGATGAATTACCGATGGTGGTAGTGAAGGCGCTCAGACAAGGAGAGAAATGGATGGTAGAAGTGCTAAACCAAGCCTTGAGAAATGGTATCCCAGATAAATGAAGAAAAAGCGTGATTGCACCAATCTACAAACAGAAAGGAGACCCTTTAAATTGTAACAACTTCCGGGGAATCAACCTTCTTAGCTGCAATCTGAAGCTCTGGGAGAGGGTGATAGAGAGGAGGTTGAGAGGAATGGAGATAAATGAAAGACAGTATGGATTCCAACTGGGAAAGTCGACAGTGCAACCGCTGTTCTGCCTCAAGATGCTCCAAGAGAAACATAGGGAGTTCAGAAGAGGTGTTTGTGGACCTGGAGAAGGCATATGACAGAGTTCCTAGAGAGCTGATCTAGCATAGCCTCCGAAAAAAGAGCATGCCAGAATACTACAGTAACATCATAAAGGACATGTCTGAAGGGTGTTCGGCAAGTATCATGACAAATGCTGGAAAGACAGAGGAAATCAAGATTGAAGATGGTCTACACCAGGGGTCAGCCTTTAGTCCTTTACTTTTTATCATTATCCTGGACGTGATTACAGAGGAGATCAGGGAGCAGACACCCTGGGCTAAGTTGTTCGCAGATGACCTGTTGTTGTGTGATTCAGACAGAGGTGGGATACAAGAAAGATTGGACAAATGGAGAGAAAAAATGGAGCAATGTGGGCTAAAGATCAGCAGAATGAAGACGGAACATCTTCCGCCAACGGAGCACACACAGCCGGTGAAGATGAACAAGTATGGGTCTCAGGAAAAGGTAAACCTTCCAACTGTATATACTTTTAAGTACCTTGGCTCTGTCATAGACAAGGAGGGAGGTGTCAGTAAGGAAACTGAGAGCCGAGTGTCAAAGGGGTAGACTAGGTGGAGGGAACTATCTGGAGTGATATGTGATAAGGTGTCACAAAAAATGATAATGAGGCCGACACTTCTCTATGGCTGTGAAACGTGGCCACTATCGACAAGAGACAAAAAGGACTGGCAACAACGGAGATGAGAATGATTAGGTGGACAATGGGTGTAAGCCTGCAGGACCACCGGAGGAATGAGGACATCTTGAAAGAAGCCGATGTGGAGAGCATTGTTTTCATCATGAGGAGAAGAAGGCTGGAGTGGTTTGGCCATGTGAAAAGAAGGAAAGAAAGGGAAGACATAAGAGCCACCATGGAGATGAAGATAGAGGGGAAACGAGCGAGAGGGAGACCCAAGTTGAGATGGCAGGACACAGTGATGAAAGATTTAAAGGCATAGCAGATGAAGGAAGAATGGGCTGAGGACAAGAAGAATTGGAAGAGACTCTGCAAGATCCACCACTCCACACAGGGAGAAGGCAGGGAAAGGTGAGAATTCCACAAACTTTCTCTGTAGCATACAGACCATGCTGTGTTTGTAACAAACATACCAAATTGTGTCTGTAGGTGTGTTTGTAACATACAGACCACACAGTGTTTGTCATAACCAGCCAGTGGGGGTAGTCTCCCAAGAATTCTACGATCACATCAGATGTCCATTCTCTCGAGTTCTAGCTACAATTGCATTCTTGTCCAGACACAAGGACCCCACGCAGCTGTTCCGGTCAAACTGCTATCTCCATGCCCTAGATTTTCTTAAACTTGAGGGACTTACAGGCACAGGAGACATTCCTTATGTTCTCGTGCATTTTGCACACCCTTTAAATTGCACTATGGATACACTCCACAGTTGTTACATGATATGCAAATCACAGATCAGCAATTTTAAACTCATCCCAAGAAAGACTCGTGAATATTTTAGCAGTGCACTGTCATAAATCAAAGCGACAACTACAAAGGTTGGCTCATTTAAAGGTATAACGGAGTTCTGTTACCAGTGATGTAGACCTGCACATAGTGGCGTACCTATGATGTCATACAGGGACTCAGAGAGTTAAAAAATGAAAAGTTTAGTTTCCTATTAGTTTGACTATGCTAAAATATAATCAGTGGTGCAACAGTTTACATATATATAGGAAAAACATGCCAGGGAAAAATTACAGAAAATCGGCCAAAGGCTAAATAGTCCTTTAAATACTGTTCACTACAAAGTCTCCGATTTGATAAACTTGCACTTCTTTGACCAATATATGACCATCCTACATGTGACATCACTACACTGAAATGGCAACTGACTACCAGGACATTATGTTTCAATGATCTGAAATGACCTCACACAACCACACATTTTTTCAGTGAAAGCTTGACAGAGAGCAAGACCTCAGCATTGGCCACCTAGGAGGAAGAACTGGAACAATTGCACAAAACACTGATGGCCAACAGTTTACAAATTTCACAAACCTGTTCACTCGAACACTGCCTTGACTTCAATGGGAAGCATTTAGCTATGCTGCAATTATCGCACACAAACTATTATATATCAATGGTCGTCTATGCTCATTTAAAAATACAGCTTAGTGGACTAAGGCAACATGGATTGAAAAAAATTGCTTCAAAATGAGAGTAACAGGATGTGAACCTAGGTTCTCTAGACTGAGAATGCGATGCTCTAGCAACTACACTGCCACGCCCCATGTACACCGTACTAACCTACAATACCACTTCAATGTGACATACTCTAGTGTAGAACCAAGATAGACCCAAATCACTGATACAACACGTGCATCAGTACCCCAACTCGACAAGTCTAGCCACATTTCATACGTGCCTAATATAGAACCATTCACTATACCAGAAGAACATTCCTCAGCACTTACCACGGGCAATTACGTCATCTTCACATATGTTGCCTTCTAAACACATGCCTCGGTATACAGAATCCTTGCACAACAAACTTGGCACCGAGTGCTGCCATTGACAATACAGCGATGAAAACAGACGAGCAAGACCAACGACACCGCCGGCTTGGGAGTGGTCAACTGAAGTGCCACACCAGAATCATCAGTTGTAGCAATCTATGCGGGTGAAAGTTCTGTGTACAAAGTGAGTGGCCTTAGCAAACACACTCGGTGTGCAAACAAGGAATTCTTCGCGTGTTATTAACCAGAGCCACAAACTCTGCATCGTTCAACATTATTGATTTTCCGCAGAACTGCTGCGTAACCGTTCTAGCAAAGGCCACATTCGCCAAATAATAAAACATTCGTGGAAACTTTGGTTCCCGCCAGCATCCATGCAGGCTTCAAAATATTTATCCAGTGGCAAAACTCCAAATCTTCATACTTTTTTCAAAAGTTCACTCATTTTGTATAAATGAGTATGTAGCTAAAGCAGTGATGGAAATATGTGGCTTATTAACTTTATTTCGCTATTCCCAGTGTGACTCGAAACATCACAGAAAACACTAGATTGCGTACAAACATAAGATTTACAAAACATGTACAGCGTGTGTATACAAGTCTGAACAGAGCAAAGTTTGGAATGCTTTTGATGAAGTATTAAGTAATAATTTCACTATGGTCTTCTCATTACGGAGTAATCCAGCATGACGTTACATATATGTACCAAGTGTAACGGTTAAACATTATAAATATATTCACTGTCACTATGTAATTTACTACAACGTAACTGCTTCCTCTGTGGAATAAAACTGATTATCTTTTTATGAATTACAACTTGCAAATTATACATAATAGAAGACGGTTTCCCAAAGTATTCATGCATGACGTTTTGTATAACGTAAATTTGAGCAGTTTTTCACAGCGCAAGTCATGTAATGTAAAACATCCTCAACTGATTAACAAACCTTAAAACAGTCACAGAAAACATCCATAACATTGTGAACAATAGATTAACATCCCTCTTGTGTCAGGCGAAAATCCAAAAACCAGTACGAACCCTTAACCCACGGGGAGTTTAACAAAAAAAAAAATTTTTTCTTCCAGTTATCCCAGAAGAGTTTAGCAGACAAACCATCTAATTGTTAGACAAGTATTGTGGTCATGTACCCACATACATACATACACTCAATTACAGTTAGATTAATAATCACTTATAGTTACAATAAAAATAATTGTGAAATGACAACAATGTAGCGACTTCTTCAGTGTTCTCATTTATATAACCATTTAATCTGTTTTAGTGAGACACACTACCAAAGGTGAAGCCATAATGTAAAGATGACGGTGGATATATAGATGTGGGCAGGTAACTAAGTAGCTGAGTGGGAAGCTTCTGAACACAAAACAGGATCACTGTGACCGTCAGCAGTAAGCCTTACTTAAACAAGAGTAAACCTTACAAAAACACGCTTAGCAATACACGTGATTATCAGTGATGGACCGTTAAGGAATACGAAGACTATCACCCACAGTAGTGTTAGGAATCGGTTTGATTTTAAAATCTATTTGTGAACGGCCACTCTAAAAAAAGTTTGATCACTAGATGGCATTAAGGGTGTGACCCAAAGATGGCAGTTGTATTTGACAAAAATGTTTTCACCTGTTTATAATAATCACTGCAGGACACTTATCAAACGACCCCACGATGTTGATAACTTGATACATGAATTATAATGTGTTGCATCTTCTCAATAATATGAGGTTTGAACACACCATTTGCATAGCAGTTTTGAACTACATCAATGGCGCCTTTTTCACAAAACCAAAACAAATTTTGGTCCTTCGTTAATTATACATATTTTACTCAAAACTATTTTTTTTTTAGTTGAAATTGGAACAAAAAATTGGGGTCCGGGGGAGGGGGCGAATTGTAAAGCACTATGAATGGTCATCACGACTGGATACTATGCTGTATAAAAGGACTTAAGAATGGAAACAATCAACGTCCCTTGGCCAAGAACACACATTAAGATATTCTAACTAATTTACTCAATGAATATCTTCCTCATACGACTTTGGAAACCACAACATTCTGTAGTCACATACTACATGCTGGAGGGGGTATTTACTGTCATCCTACCCACCATCAAGTATTCATATCAGGTCATTAGGTATTTATGAGTGTCATAAAGTGAACCGATTGCCTCCCTCAGGTGAATGTATCAGTGCAGGCATGTGTTGCACGAACTATCAACTGACGTGAATCAAGAAATGAACAGGGAACAATAATCAGAGGCCTCCAATAACTGCTGCTTATTGACTACTAATTGTAACATCCAGTGAGGGTATAATGTAGTCTTTCGGTGCTCATTCACCCTGGTGTCCTTAATCACACCTCCGGCACAAAGCCTTACATTTCTCTTGAAACCACACGTAAAGAAAAGGGTGATGAAATGGAGCTGCTAGGTAGGGGTACAAGTTTTGCTCATTATTGTTGTAAAATCATCTTTATATTAATTTACCTGCACAAGTGCTGACCAAAGTATCACCTGATATGAATCAAGAAACAAACAGGGTGCAACAATGAGAGGCCTCCAACACTGGCGGAGGTGTCCTCTACTGGTCAACTATTATTTATAATCTAAACAGAGGGGTGTAATCTCACTGCTCAGTGCTCAGTGACCCGGGTGTCCTTACAGGCTCTTAAAATCACACCTCCAGCACAAGACCTGACAGTTCTCTTGAAACCAAACATAAAGAAAAGGATGACGAAATGGAACTATTCATTAAGGGTACAACGTTTGCTCATTATTGTTGTAAACTCATCTAGAAATATAGTCATCACATTGGGGCCAAGTACATTTAATCAAAGTACAATTCCAAACACATTAGGTCAAGTACAATTCAGTTGTATTGATCAACAATGATATTATTCGGTGCCAATTATTAACTGTATTATTTTGTATTCTAAACACTCAAGTTATGTTCTTGAAATGTACTTGATAGTTTGGGGAGTACAACTGATCAAGTACAAGTATTTTCATTTCAAAACTCCAAGCACAACTCTGATTTTAATACGCTAACTTTGGGGGCAGTCTGACAGCATCCCCTCCCCGGTGCTGAGGTCCACTCACCTCTTCCAGTGTCCAGTCACTTCCTTGGATCACAGGCCTCTCATCTATCAATTGACGATGTATTCAGAAAACACAAAGGTATTTATTCACTTGCGTGTACCCAATATGGTTTTCTCTCTTCACAGACAAATTGGATGAACTGAGTGGTGAGCAACACTCCAGATGGCGCTTTACTGTACTGGCAACAACATATGCCATTGTATACATGCTAACTTTTCTTGAATTCCGGGAGATTCGTCAGTGTTCAGCATGCTTCCAGTGTTGTGCTGTCTCTTCGCGCTGTCTCGGATCTTGACATCGGAAGACGGATGGAGGTGCTGTTAGTGATTATTCGCCAGACATTCAGCAGTTCAACAAGTCTCCTGTCATCGTCATGTCACTCTGTGTAGAAGACGGGGTTGGGGGTGCCGCAGGAGATTTTCACCGAAAATCCAGGGGATTTGCCTGTATTCCAGGAGATACACCCAAAATCCAGCAAACTCCTGGAAATTCGTGGAGAGTTGGCAGGTATACCAGTGGTTTGTTGCTCAATGGGTGAGTGTAAGCTAGGGTATTACAGCACAACCTAGCAAGAATGAAAGACAACAGGTGTACGAACAGACTAACTGAACGACAACCAAGAGAAGAGTTAGAGACACACCAATGAGATGATGGTTTGACTACAATGATGAATAATGGAACAGCATCTTAGACAAGAGACGCCAAAGATGGAGTAAGGTGGAGATATCTAGCAGGGGGCTACATCCAGTGATGGGTGGACAATGCCCAGGTGAAATATCCATTTTTAACACCTTCATTGCCTAAATGTGTTTAATGGAATTATTACTGTTTTAATTAACCACGTTAAAATATTTGTTATAATTTTAATATGAATGTTATGGGGGTGAATAGCATATATATATTTACATTGCATGGAAAGCGAAATATATTTTTAAAATACATGTTAATAATATGTCGTTGTGTGACCCGTGAATACGTGACCCCAATAAACTTTGTCTGCTGGTAGTAGAAATTGTCAACAGCTGTTCATGAATTTACCGAATACCAATGTTGATATTCATACACAAATGATCATTGGTCAAAGTATATTTTTATTTTGGTACATTCAAACACACTTACTTGGTCAAGACATTAGGATAAATAAAGTATATATATAATAATATCAAAGATTATTTTACGATACAATTAATGAGACTTTATAGTGATAAGATCTAGGTTTTGCGCACATGAAGTTGATTGATGTATACAGTGAGTGATTGGTGCAGCTACACCTTATGAATATTACATGAACTGATGTCAGAGTGTGCATGTATGTGGTGTGTTTGTGCATGTCAGAGTGTGCATGTATGTGGTGAGTGTGTGTGCATGTGGTGTATTTGTGCATGTCAGAGTGTGCATGTATGTGGTGTGTTTGTGCATGTCAGAGTGTGCATGTATGTGGTGAGTGTGTGTGTGTGATGTGGTGTGTTTGTGCATGTCAGAGTGTGCATGTATGTGGTGTGTTTGTGCATGTGGTGTGTTTGTGCATGTCAGAGTGTGCATGTATGTGGTGAGTGTGTGTGTGTGTTCATGTGGTGTGTTTGTGCATGTCAGAGTGTGCATGTATGTGGTGAGTGTGTGTGTGCATGTGGTGTGTTTGTGCATGTCAGAGTGTGCATGTATGTGGTGAGTGTGTGTGTGCATGTGGTGTGTTTGTGCATGTCAGCGTGTGCATGTATGTGGTGAGTGTGTGTGCATGTGTGTACATGCATGTGTGAATGAGTATGAGCACGCCTACATGCACACACATGTCCACCTACATGTATGAGTGTCCTTACCATCCCTCTGCACAGGTCCACTCATTTCGTACTTTGCTCCATATTCAACCCCATTAATAATTCATCACCATCAAATCATACAGCATCAACAGAAACAATGACGCTAATCAACTAACAAATTAATTCCACATCATCTCCACATGGTCAAAGCTTTTATTTACTGATGAATATGGCAGCTATCCAGGTCAACGATAGACTATTGTGAAGACGCCTATGTCTTTCCCTACAGTAACAATAGACAAGTACCCACCCAGTACCAGCGAATGTGACCGAGTCGGCCAATTCTCACAAGCTCATTGACATGCTTTGCCAACTGCGCAGTAGCTTCAGCTATCTGACACATCGCTGTGACTAATTTAGACAACCCCCTCAAATGGTGGCGTAATATGAATTACCACAGCAGTTGAGCGTAAACACTGGCACTTGATCCAGGTTTGATGGTCAAGGACTTGTTCGATATAAACCTGCACTTCAATGCCCAAGAGATCGTTTCATTATGGTTATGTAAGCTATCATATGTAAGCTTACTGTGTAATACGCAGGATACATGTGCCTCAATACGGGTCCTCCATTGCGTTCCTTCTTTCACGGCACTACTCCTGCATTGCACCACCCGTTTCCACTCCCCCTGTCTCCTGATCCCATTCTCCACTCCTCTCCCAATCAAAATATATAATATTACATATATATATATATATTATTATATATATATATATATACACACATTACAAATACTGTGTTCGTTCTACTAAGTGTACATGTCTTATTTAGTATACACACACCCTTTTTAGCAGCATTTCACAGCAATCTCCAATGCCAACCTTGACTGTTGAATCCACCGTACAGCTGTATTTTGATTTCAACCAACATCACACTAGATTCAAAGCTCAGTAATGAATAAATATTGAAAGGTCCACCTAAATGATCAGTCTTTACAGTGTTCTGGTGTCCTGTTGCTCACATGTGAGATGCATAAATCACTTGTCAGTCAGTCTGGCGAGATGGCTGTACTCAGGAACCACAGAAAATGGGTGCACACCCCAGTACGCTTATTGGAATGCAAAACTTGCCGCATTTCTGCATCTCAAATATTTGTTACGCTCGATAGAATAAATACGGTATATGGAATATAAGTTTAGGTGGACGGTATACTGGACTAGCTGAACCAAACCTTAGGGGAGCATTGCAGTTGAGATACAATCAATCTGCAGGTGTCTTGACTTTCGCATGAGATAACGCACGTGTTGCGATGGATATAATTAAGTCATGAAACAAAGGCCTCACCTACAACACGTAATAGTATAATTGATTAAGTCGTGATTAATCTAGATAATATGGCAGCTGGATCATCTTGCAAGTAATTAGTTATGATCAAAGGAATATTTTGTTATAATTCCACCATGTCACGTGTCCTGTTAACTAGTGCTCAGACCTTCTGGTTATATTCACAGCAACATGCGGAACATGTAGTCCTTTTCTTTATCACTTCATGCCAAGGGCTAGCTAGCATGGCTCGTGTGAGATTTCATCAGGTCTGTCTGAGACTCTGCCTTAGGCTCTGCAGTGCCCTGTGTTAAGTTGTTAGCCTAGTGGCTTTTAGTCTTTCAACAGTTCATCTCCTGCTTGTTTTGGTCTACCCCATTCTTTCTTCCTTTCTGCGGTCCAAAGTCAACCAAATCTCCAGTCATTCTGAAGACATCTCCATGATTTCCTTTACAGGATCTTGTCTGATGAAGTCTAATATTGGAGGTTGTCTTATGCCAACACATTTTCAGTATATCATCCTTTAACAATCTATCACATCTAAATAAGGCCAATCGGAATCGGATTCGGAAGTGTTTATTTGACCCAAGCAAAATATGTCCAGTTGTTCTAATAAATTGCTGTGAAAATTAGTGTAGGTATTACTATTTATAGCCATTACAATACTGTTTTAAATGACATTTATGATCCATGCCACCCTATAATTTAACTTTTACATAATGTCATTACACAGTTTGGACCTGTCTTTGAATTGGGCAATATTTCCTGTTTCAAAGTGCACAATTTCTCCACAGGTTGTCTTGCCAAAAATTCATACACACCACGACTGTTCTCTTTTCTGGCAGAGCCTGCAATGTTAAGAGGACAGTGTTTTCTGTAGTGTAGCCATATGTCTTGATTGATAGCTTTCTTTTGACTTGGCTTATCAAACATTGGACTCTTGATAAGCCAAAGGTTTCCTAATCCACCTGCCATCTGGAGTTTATGCTTTGGATGGCAATATTATTCAATCTTGTTGACTGGAAACTACCGGGTATGTACAAATGCACACATTTTCATTTGTTACTCAACCTATGGCATTCCAATTCTAATCGCGTATTGCCATAGATCTATCAGGCTACAAAATGTTTCTACATTAAATCCAATGCTTTACAGTGAAAATCTGCCTGGCATAAAAATGTGGTTTGACCACTAAGAGTTTATTTTTCGATGTAATACTGTTGTGAAGTTCACATGAATTTTTGAAAATGTATATTTTTCATGATTTTTCCATTTGAAACGAAATCTGTATAACAACAGAATTCGACCATGTACCTCCCCAAAACCCCATATTTTGTACAGGAAGTGTGTATGAAGCAACAGGTCTGGTTGTCATGGTATATGAAACACATATATTCATTTGTTTGGCCAATATGCAAATGAAGCTTGTCAAGATCCTAGCAACAAGACAAGTGCAACATACCAAGTGACTCGACAGTACGGTCCATCAATGCCACTGCTTGTACTAGTCCGTATATACAACTGTCTATACTACCATGATGCCCTGGACGAACACTACATGCAATTGTTATTATGTGAAAGTTGCGAGGAACTGAATTAGACTTGTCAAAAAATGGAGAAATAAATTTGAAAAATATCCAAATTACAGACAATAAAATGCTTACAAGTGATTTGAGTAATGTGTTGAATAGGTCAGAGTTTGTTCAAACTAATGCGCTTCTGAAACTACTGTTGTTACCATTGTCAAGGCCCTGGGTAATGTTCCCAAGGTAATGTTTTACATATTGCCATGTTTTATAAACACTTCTGCATATGTCTGCCTGTAGAGTTGGTTGGTTCCTGCACACCACGTGGTGTCACTGTCATGACAACGATGGCCAATGGAGCCAGTATAACGATGTCTGACAACCGCTTGGTTCTAATAAAACACAGAATTCCATGTGACACATCTTTTACCGCGAATACGGCACAAAATGTAAACACCAGTAACGTCTAATCTTCATCCATGCTGATGCCAGGTTGTTTGTTCACATAAATAAGTCAATGTCTCAGTTTCGATGGCTTTCAATTATTAGAACACTGGCTCTACCACCAGTTGTCTGGGCTTTCCTTTCTGTGTATGTTCAGCTGTACTAGTGCATATAATATATTATATATTATCAAACCCCAATCACTAGGGATAACACAACATACTCTCGCATTATATCTCAAGGGAACACAAATTCCTATCCACTCATATGAAGGCCACTGTTGCAAAGCCTCCAAATGCACTTTGTGTATATTAACCATGCTTTATAAATCTACTTATAAATTATTATTATCTCACAAACGAATGAGGAGTCCTCCCATCGGCCCAGAATACATAGCGCAGCACAAAAACTGTCAATGCAGAATGATAAGCGATAAAAGAGGACTTGAAAGAACAAATACTGAAATAGGCTAAAGGTGACGACACAATGATGATAGCAAGACAAACAAGACTGGAATGAATGCATCACGGTGATTGCCAGCCTGGATCTGTGATGCCATCACCCAGGTTTGATCTGTGGTTTACTGGACAGACAACCATCTGTGTCACCACCTTGGTGACAGACAGACCTTGAGGAGGCCACATCTGGGCCACTGGGGTCACAGCTGGCCACAGTCTGCCATCCAGGTGTTACATAATCCAGCCAGGTGCAATAGAAGCTCACATATTTGGATGAGACAAGATGACACAGATAGGAATAAAGTATCAGTGTCCTGCAGTGGTGATCCGATTCGGGAAACATGAGTAATATCTATATCATCAACTTAAATAATTTATACAATAATTCGTACAGCCATAATCATTTGTATTTGTCCTGCTATCCACACTTTTATAATTAAATAGATGAATTAATTTATTCAAGTCATCTGGAGACTTGAATAACCAGGTGTATTGGATGACTTGAATAACCAGTTGAAAGTATATCAGATCATCCGATAGGTACATCATCCGGTTATTCAAGTCATCCGATACATCTGTAGACCAGGTTATTCTTCATCGGAACTTTCAAAACATTAAGTTATTCAAGTAATCCAATACATCTGGTTATTCAAGTCATACAATACATAGATCTGGTTATTTAAGTCATCTGGTATGGCTGGTTTTTCAAATAATCTGATACATCTGGTTATTCAAGTCATTCAATTCATCTGGCTATTCACGTCATCTGATATATCTGGTTATTCAAGTTAAAGTTCTGGTTATTCAGTTTATTATGTTCATAACCAGACATTATGTGTGGTACAAACTGTTTAAATTAGTAGCATAAACCTTAATTCCGAAATAACAATCAATGACATTTTGCAATATCATGTAGAAGTTGTCACTGGTACCTAACAACACGCTTTCATTTGTTTATTTATGCAATACAAATATTCACAACATCTACTTGATTCTTGAATGCACTTAGTACAGATCTACTCTCTCTGTTTGAGTTAGTATTGTGACTCTGTGCGAGATGATATATATCGCAGAGTCACAATAATATATATATGACACCCTATACCATGTGTTATCACTTCCTCTCTATGTACTCTTTGTTCACCTATTTACATCTCTCTCTGCATAATTTAACACATTGTTTTAGTGGGGAGACACATGACATGGTTAAGAGCACCTCGATAAAGTTACCATAAAACTAGTGATGAATTGCGGCACGCCACACATCATTAACATATCGGAACCTTTCATTTTACCTTACAAGTGTATATCAACAAAACGGTGCATTTAATTAATCCAAATAATTTTCAGGAATCAGATGATAAAATCTGCCCCTGGCTCGGTCACATGTTTCTTGTCTTTGCATTGGGTAATATTTCCTTTGTTTCAAAGTGCACAACTGACTTTTGTCAGCAGTATTATTAAAATTGTATACCCAGACCTAACTGTTTTGAACATGAAGATTCCTAGATAACAATTGTCATATTTCCAATGTATTAAAGCTATTATTCATGAAACTGAAAGCCTAGAAATGTGAATAATGTTTGGCAAGGTGGGAATGACATGGGTGGTATCACTGGAGCACTATAGAAGTGTATCATTATTATTATTAATTCTGCCACAGTATGTGGTGACAACAATATGACAACACAATGCTTACCACATTTTAGGACATTGCAAACTTATCATCCGTTATGCACCAGTAAGACCTACCACAATAGGTTGTTTATTCTAGAAAATAAAACTATTCCCGCTGTGCCTGCAAAACGTACAAACAGAGCCTTGTACACACAGGAAGCCTGGCAAGAAACTACAGCAACAAAATCGCAGAGAAAGCAGGCGAAAAAGAAGCAACTTGTAAATTGAGTGAGCTATCAAGTGTCACTTCAAAAAGCCATGTTTCTGCATTTATAACAGGCTACTGTGGATGTAGACTGACTGAACTCTCACCGCTTGTTGACTGACACTTGACTGAAGAACATGAATGCACAGTTTGACTCTCAATCATGACTGTTTCACCTTCATATCACGTCGTGGGCCGTCGGCCTCGGGAGCGTTTCCTAATCATACATCATCTTAAAAAGTCATGCCTCTCTAAACACACACACACATAGGGACCTGACAATGTTACGCAGGAATTTTTATGACATTGTAAAGAATAGTTTAATGTGCTCTTTTCATGTGAGTATGTGCAGCTACCAGGAAAGCAGACTTCTTGAAAGGGTTCTGTGAGCTGAACACAAGAATGGAACTTGCATAAGAGTACATATTGCAGATGACAAAAACAGATAAATAGCTCATAGTTATATTTACTATTATTAGAAAACATACCAACAACCCCACCCCATCATTGACCCTGCTTTAAATGACCCTACCCCCATCACAGACCCAGTATGAGTGACCCTTCTACACCACTACAGGTGTAACCAAAAATGCAGCACCGTACATAAAAGCACCTGAACACGCAGTGTCCGTGTGCACAACTTCCAAACATGGCAGTCATTTACTGATGGCACTTTCTACACAGATTCCCCACGGATGTAAACAACACAGGAATGTGCAACAGTAGCAGTATTTCTTCAGCATATATATTCACCTTAGACATCAAATTGTATTGTGCTGAATCAGCAGTCAAAATGTGCAAGACTCAAAGTTTACTACACAGACTTCAAACAAAATAACGTTGTGACTTTATTTCCTGTGACTTTTTCCTAGCCAAATTGTGACTTTATTTCTGTGATTTTAGTTTTACTTTCTTCTAACTTTATTTCCGCCCACCATGGAACCTTACTAGAGATCTCCACCTCATGTGAAATAACCCAACATTCACAATGATTTATGGACTGCTGACACAGTTTTCTAATTATGTACAATTTCTTCTACTATCAAAGTGAATATATTTGCCAAGTGCGTGCTGCAGGCGCGATGATATTAAACAGGTGTACGAGCGGCTTCCTCTATCTTGTTGCATGATTCCCCTCTAGTTCTAACTGACGCTCCAAATAGGGCTGATAATGTATATAATCACCACATCAATACAATATCGCTATATAATTCCTCGTCACAGCTGGCAACCAGATTCAATGCTTGTATGTTATCACTTTATCTAATGTTCCACCAACGTCATCGACAACCAGAAATAACACTAACATACTGTACCGTATTCATCCTATTAAAGATACAGTACGCTTTATATATATATTTGAGAAACAAAATGGTGTCCACAAATTTTTTAATGAGCAAACTCCTTTTTTGGGTTCTTTAGAATTATTTCACTGTTTTCATTTAAGCTAGTCTTTCGTTTTTATTCAATTGTTACACCAGGTGGCACCACTCATCACGTATACAAAAACAGTGTCGCTCTCTATGCTAGAATAGTTAACGTCTTGTGGTTGCCATGAGTTTAAACACTTGGGTTGAGAGTCAAACATTGTATAAGTTAGCGTCACTGTGCTTTCTATGAAGTATGACATTGGCAGAGTGTAAATTACAATATTTATGGGTCTGACAGTGAAGGCTTTGGCTTACAGGTTGCCGTCAGATGCTGATAAAAAGGGTGCGTGGCACTGTGTGCACTTACTGACATGTATGCTTAATAGGATCAATACGGTATCCAAATCACTGACTGCATAATCCAAAGAACTTATCAGAGTGAGACACTGGGCCCATGTAGTTACATCTGACCCGATTGAAGGGGCATAACTTGGTGATTTCCTATACACAGACAGATGAAGCGATGGTGACACCCAATGACATCCATATGGCGATTGTCTCATGTAACATCTCATTACTTAAACCGATCTCAAAAGTGCTTTGTCACAGTAGTGACAAGCGTCCTTGACGCAAGTTCATATGTTGGTATCTTAAAGGTGAAGAGGTGATTTATATGTCTATATATGATAAATAAACCACTGAAGTGAACCTGGTATGTCAGCCAAGATAAATCTGAAGATCCCTCGGCTGAGCTGAGATCGAAGAAACAACCCCCTCAATACACTCCCAGGCCACAATTATTTCTGGCATACCACTGCGGTGAGTGCAGCCTAGAGGTCAGCCGTTACTGTACACAAAGGTGTGTTTGTAATTCTATGGATATTTACTCATTTTACTGCCTTCTAATAAAAAGTTCTATAATTACAAAAATTCTACACTCTTATGCCAGATGTTCACACACTGTTGCAAACTGATATAGTGATCAATATGTAAAATGGATAAATTCATTGTTTTTATTTAAATATGGCAAATTCAGATAGAAGATGTCAGGCTAACTAAGTTTAGGCCAACATAAGTCTGTCCAGTTTGCTGGTTAAATCAACAGGTGTTTCTTTGTTTGCCATATCGTAAAAAATGCGTAAATTCTGGTAAAATGGACGCATTCCATTCGCTGTCTGCCACCCATTTTACCTAGCCATATTAGGCTGTGTATAGCTGTGTTATCTTTCCTACATGTAGACCAGTCTAAAGTTAAGATGACTAGTGTATGCAGAAAGCATATATTTTCAGAGCCAACAAGAACGCACACACAACAATGAATTTAGGTAAACTGCAGCAATGGAAGTGTAAAAATAACTACACATAACTCAGAAATATACATACTTGGGAAAGGGTCCACACACCAAATCAAACAATGAAAATCTTGAATAGTTTTGACCAACATTAGACACGTAAATGATATCACATAAACTGCCTTTAGCATGTGTGCACAAACATGACAGACTCAAGAATGTGCTGCTTGGTGTAGATATTGAACAACTTGAAACAGGAGTGTTCGCTTTCAAAACTGGACATTTTAAGACATTCTAGGAAAACTGCCACATACAATTTACTGAGTTCTGCTAACTTCCATATCTGAATAGGCAGTTTCCAAGAATAAGATGTTTTATCAGGTCTGATAAACTACTCCATCCTTAACATTATGTGATCTCACATTTGTACCCGACTTCCACAAAATCCTCCTTGTATTCTTTAGCACCATAGCAAGACATGGAAAAGGTTTTCACTGAGGCTATCAAGTCCATATTTGCTAATATATTGTGCTTTGTGCCAGAACATACTGAAGGAATACTGCCCATCAAATTGCATTTAATAAGTCCGAAACAGTACTCACAATTTGAATGTCGCACCTGCAAAACATTCAAATTGTAAACAGCCGTCTGCTACTGGTGCTTATTACAGACTGAGAGGCACGCATCCAGAAGTACCTTTGAAGTTAGCTGGTTCCCACACACTTGGCTACAACTTGGCCCTACAGCTGATCTGAACAGCAAACTTCCTGCTAATGATTACTACCCTTGGCTGACACATGATAATGGAACAGATAACGTCTTTATAACAAGTTCCCAGTACAATGAATATCTGAAGCTTTATGGAAAATATTGTTCATGGCTCCAATATTTGATTAGGCAGCAAAAATTAACACTTATTTTGGAGCATTTAATGGAAACTTGCAACATTTCGATCCAGCACCTGTGGATCTTGATCACACATTGATGTCATGCGAAAGAACACTAAAGTGGAACCATCTACCACATCACCTGTGACAACAACTTTAGCCACACTTACATCAGTGAAACCAAAAGACCACTCAGTCAGAGGATTTAAAGAACATACAAACCGGGATAAGCCTACAGGAGTAGGAGACCATTGTCTGGCCACAGGACACTCAGTATTCATGGACAACACCAAGGTCTTGGCCCGAGAACAGAACTGGCACAAGAGGAAAGTAAAGGAGGCCATATACATCAAATAGAGAGCCCCCACCATGAACCGAGACCAGGGATACGTGGTCACCTGCCTGCCATCTACAACCAGATCATTCCACCAAAATCTGAGCCATGTCACATGACATCAATGCATGATCAAGATCCACAGGTCGTGGATCGAAACGTTGTAAGTTTACATTAAATGCCCCAAAGTAATTGTTAATTCTTGCTGCCCATCTGAAGCATTGTGGGATACACAGACCTGTGTAAATTATCTGTGTCCCAAATGTGAGTAACTATCAAATTATAGGTAATTATAAATACCACCTGAAATTAATTTAAAAAGCACAACCATGATAGCTGGGTACACCCCACATTCTGTGACTTACTTGTGTCTAGATGACCCATTGTTGGGGGGAGGGAGGTCACAGGCTCCTAGTCATTGAGGTCACAGGCTATTAGTCCTTAAGTTCACAGGCTCCTACACCTTGCCGTCACAGGCTCCTAGTCAATGAGGTCACAGACTCCTAGTCCTTAAGGTAACAGGAGCCTAGTCCTTGAGGTCACAGGCTATTAGTCCTTAAGTTCACAGGCTCCTAAACCTTGAGGTCACAGGCTCCTAGTCCTTGAGGTCACAGGCTCCTAGTTCTTGAGGTCACAGGCTATTAGTCCTTAAGCTCACAGGCTCCTAGTCCTTGAGGTCACAGGCTCTTAGTCCTTCAGTTCACAGCCAGAATCTGAAACACATCAATCAATTAATAATAAATCTTGCAGTAAACACAGGAGTTGTGAAGTGAGAATCAACAAGCACAGGTAAGTTGAGGCAAAGGGTCAACTCAAAACAACCATCTACGACAGACACACTATGGAATCAATATCAGTTAACTATTAACCAGCCACACTGTACCTCACGAAAATGTTAATTACATCCATGTGGAACAGTTTAATAAATATCACATAGCACCTGAGAGCAATCTTGATTGATCAGGTGCTTGATAAATATTTATTATATTATTAATATTATTATAATTATTATGCAAAAATGCTCTCTAATTCAATACCAATATGAAGAGTGGTTGGAAACTAAAAACATTGGTGGGGGAAATACTTTGATGTACTAAATGAAACCACTAACTGTCAACCTCCCCATGCCTGAAACCAGTGCAGCTTGGTGCTGCTCATTTATAGCGTTTTTTTTAGATTGTTTATGTTTATAACTGTTTCGGATTTTAGTAGGCAGGATTTTGGCACACGTATGTGATGCCTGGATCAGGTAATGAAGCAAGCAGGTAACTCAGTGTGACATATGGCCCAGGCTATGACAGCATGGTCAGGGGACAAAAATCTGGTTAAAGTGTATCTAGATATTAAATCTAATTTTTTTACAAAATTGCTCAATGACAATCACTGGTCAGAGAAAATGTATATCAGCAGTAAAATACAGCTTCCACTCTTTGATAAAAGGTAAATAATAAATTACTTAATTGTATGTTAGGGGAAGTGGCATAAGTTTCTAGTCCCAAAATACGCTTTAAGCATAATGTGGGGGGTTTGTTCGTCACAAAAAAGGTAAACTGACTGTGAAACAGTCAAAATATTACTCATCTGAACCATCCAGTCTGATGAACCTCTTTTCTCGTTTCCTAGGGACTTAGTGAGTAAGAGACATTGCAGTAGATGGCTGTGCTTGATGAATCACTAACATTGCACATCTGATAACCGTACATCTACTGTGACAGCAAAGTCACAATGATAAAGTGTAAGACTCCTGCTGATCTACGCCATTTGGTCACATGACATTTGGTCAAACAATATTTCACCAGAAGACACTTGTTACATGACATTTGGTCTCATGAGATTTTGTCACGAAGTGCAGTGTACGACATATTGTCACACAGCAGATACAACCAGTTTTGAAAACAGAGACAAAGTCTGCCTTGTTACTTGTAAGATAATTAGTCCTGGTATTATTACCGAAACTGATGTGATGAAATATCTTGTAATGAAATGTCAAGCAACCAAAATGTTGTGCAATAAAATGTCCTGCATTTATATCTCACATGAGAAAATGCAATGCAACACTCACTCACAGCTGCTAGGAACTTGAGAGAAGTCAGAGATATCACTCAAATATCACCCAGTCTCCTTTGTTATGGCATAGTCAGCTGTATTTAAATAAGTACATGAGTAACTGACAAATATTACAAGTAAACATTACGCACACATCAACTATGTACAGCATACCTGACTGCTTCCCACAGTTTAAGTAGGTGTCGAATGAACTAGTCTAGCGAGAGGTAAAACCTCGAGTACCATTAGAAACTGGAAACTGTGCTATTAACTGTTGAGTGTCCCACCAACTTGTCAACTACTGTAATACCTGCGAGAACACTTCCTAATGTCACAGTCACAGGCAAACAAGTGTTCTATTGTAAACCTTTAAACATGGTGAGCACTTTACTAAAAACATATTCAGATTAAACATCATCATAATAAACTACTTTTTATAGTATTAAGTTAAAGTCGTCTTTTTGACGCAATATTTTTAAAGCAATTATTCATCCATCTAACAAGACGAACATATAATAAGTTAAAAACTAATAAAAAAGTAATACTGGTTCATCTACACTTTTTCATTTCAAATTCACCAATTTAGCAACACTGAAAAATTGTACCCTTTTTTGGAGACACATTCTGGTTGACTCTGAACAGAATAAACTTAAAGCCAGACTGCCATTTGCTCAGATGTAGCATACATGACTGTAACAGTATGGTAAGGAGGACAGCGCCAGGTGGTCATGACAGCCTGGATCATGTCACCAGGTCGGACTGAGTCATGCCACCTGTCCACAGGTAACCAGGTGACACCAAGACAGCCAGGTGACACAAAGGTAGCCACGTGATGATTTCACTTGCTACATACCTTTGCCAGGTTCCATACTCTTACGAAAAGCCACAGATGACTTTAAGTTTTTAATATCTCCATATGGACGTATGAACATAATTTTTCTGTTTAAATGTGTGTCTTGTTAGTGTTATCTGAGAAGTGCCACAGAGTAGAAATACTATAATTTATTAATAGTCAATTTAAGTGAACTTGGGTTCAGTGAAGTTCACAACTGTCAACATTTCGTCAAAGATTAGTTGCTCCCACGACTTGGTTAACCACGCTGTAACTGTAAACCATTTAGTACAAACAAGATATTATTATTTCAGCATCTGATCAGATTACCTAAACAGATCCATTTTCAGGACTACATACAAACAAGGCAAAACCGAAACATTTATAAATGTAAAGAGGATTATCAACAAGACAGAATAGTTACAAACCACGATAGATTAATTTAAACATAAACGAGAGGACAAAATAGTTACATTTAATAAACGATTACCAACCAGGCTGACAGAACTGCAGCTAGTGGAGGAAAAAACTTTATAAATAAAATTATAAGTGCAAATCCAATTTTAAACTTTTAAATTTCTAACTGCATATTATACTGGCACCAACAACTTTCTAAATGTCAACATTTGTAACAAAATTATGACCCAACAAAAGGTCATAGAGCAATTTTTTAACTCATTATAAATATAGCTTTTTCTAGTTTCTGATTCTAAGAGAAATTGAAGATGGTCTATTGCTGGTTGAAGTTGACGCCACCAACTGCTGGTTCATTATGCATGACTGTGGAGGCCCACGACCCACCCCGAACAAAGCACATTCAGTCCCCTCCACTCCACATAGCTGAATGACATTCAACTCATTAATTTCCATCTTTGTCACACAGAAAGTGAAAGTAGCCATTCTTATCTCACAGCGTGGTACCCAATGGACTCAATGTGCATTCACATGTCATGCTTCACTCCCTAACTGTTAACACTAACAAGCCCTTTGTATGCAAATGCTGCATGTATTAATTTCGCTACATTTCTTATACATTAAAGGTACTAAGTCAAATAATGTTTATTGTATAATAATGTTATGTAGTACAACGGATATCTGATAATTTGAAAATCCAAACGTGAATTGAAACATTAACAAAATTCACTGTTATTAGTCACTGTTTATGAGCAGGTTAGAATATTCATGTACAGCTGTTGACAATTTAGAATGCCTGACAAGTGACAACCTTTATTTATGTCCGGTGTTCCGGTGATAAACGTATCGGCATAATTAACTTGGGTACAATTATATTCACCCTTTGCTTGCCATGTAAACACAACATCCAAACCAAAACATTCAAACTGATATTGGTTAATTGATTTTTAATGTAGTTCCTGTAAAATGCATTTGGGCCAATAAAGTTGTTAGAATAGATTTTATAGTTTATAAAGCAGCAGCATCAGCATCAGCATCAGCATCAGCGGCAGCACACCAGACTGTGCATGTATTATGTTGTTGTTGAATAAATTTTCATTCATTCATTTATAATTTTTGTTAAACAAAGATAAGTGAAGTATATAAATACCTCACCAGCTGGGCTTGACAACATAAACCAGGTACAAAGGAATGACTCAACCGTTCCATGTTTAGGTACAACAAACTAAGCAAGATTTCCCACGTGTTGTGTCCGGTGCCCGAAGCTATATTTGTGCTAAAGCCCAAATATATTCGACGAAAGAAATATCTACCATCAGGGTTGGTTAATAACTTAATACTACAATAATAGACTAGTTATATAAATGTGTATGGAAAAGCAAACAATTGTGAACACTATTTACTAGTTCCTTGGTGTTTTTAAATATACTGTTGTTGATTTACTGTGTCTATGACATACTGCACACTGGAAATTAGTCCCATGTATGCAACAGAACACAAATCCTTTGTTCATGTTTTACCCTGAAGGTTATGGCTGAATACTCCAGTAATTAATATCAGAAATGTTGCCAGTTACAACGTTACTTCTGGCATCTTCCACAAATAGCAATTAATTATAACATTATGGTCATTTTGTTTCCCTGTTAATGTCACATTTATGGATATAAATTGCTATTATGTGTAGTAGGTATTCTTAATAATTAAGTCAACAGGTTATATTGTCAAGTTAGTAATGTCACAGCCATTTGTGTTTCCCGCTAATATTACATCTGATTAATTAATTAATTAATTAACAAAGTCTATGTTGATGATTGACCATGACACATTAGTCTTGAGGAGTCAATGATTCAGATCAAACTGCAAGGAAAATTGGTGCAAGATATACTTGTATATTTTATTACTTAAAATTTGATATTATAAAGCCATTTAAATGGGATAAGTATATAATTTTTGTTGTTAAATTCACAAACTTACAAAGAGAAAAAATACTTTATTATGTCCTACATTTTCTAGCTGTTAGAATGGGAAGTTACAATTACCTAAACATGTAGTTTAGTATGCACTTCTGAACACAGACAATGAGCACAGTACATAGATAAGAGCAAAGTGATGGAGATTGCTGAGAATATAGATACCAGGGCCGGAACGATACACTACTTCGTGATACGTATCACGATACAGAGGTTATGATACGATGCGTATCGCGATACAGAGGTCATGATACGATGCGTATCGCGATACAGAGGTCACGATACGATATGTATCGCGCTACAGAGGTCACGATACGATGCGTATCGCGCTACAGAGGTCACGATATGATGCGTATCGCGATACAGAGGTCACGATAATCGCGATACAGAGGTCACGATACGTATCGAGATACAGACTACATTGACTAGAATGCAAGCGAGCAGCGTGTTGCTCACGAATGTTTGTGCTAGCGCGGACAAGACATCAATACTGCAGACGTCACGTCATCCCTCATAACTATGAGGTCCAAATTGCATGCGCGCATTGAAAACAGAATAGAGTGTAAAGATTTTACGTAGATTATAGTTAGATAATATACACGTGCTACATGTTACAACTCGATATGTTATCAATACACACCGACAGTTGTGGTTTGCGCTGGACGTTTATTGCTTCATAAAGGTGGTGCGAATACTGTTTTGCCTACCGCTATCGTGTATCGCGATACGGATATTGTGTATCATGTACCATACCGTGCGGTGTGTATCGCGATACACCGGTACACCAATATATCGTTCCGGCCCTAATAGGTACTACAGTTAATTAGTATTACATTATTATTACTATTTTCCTCCCTCAAAAAGAAGGGACATGCAGCTATTAGTCTCATTCATTTCTGATTATTCCCAAAAAAATTAATAATAACAAAATGACTGGATTTTCCACTAACTAGAACCAAACATGTGCTCGTGAAGCAAAACCCATTGTGTCAGTTTGGCACAGTTTCGCAACCCCAGGGCTAATACCCCAATACTATTATGAGGTGATTGCCCTGCACACAAACCAACACCCCAATCTGAAACCCTACACCAGCTCCACCCTGCACAACAATGGGCCGGTCTTCCAACGAGGTGATGTATTCCTTTTTGAACTCAGAGACTGGTTCAATCATGAGTCACAACTATGCTAACTAAGGACCTGGGAGTTGCGACACTTTGACAAGTTACACAGGGTAACATGGGTCCACAGGACTTCAAAGGAACACCTGAACACCTTCATGTAGTGTCACAGGTGTGACGATTGACACACCTGAATAGTATCACCATTGCTGCATCTTCAAGCTATTATGGTAACTGTTCCTTCCGCTGATGCCAGACTCATATAGCGGAGTCACATCCACAAGAACACTTCTGATTAATTAGGAACATGAACCTTGGCACAGTTTAAATAATCAATTATACACATCATGATTCCATCGTCATGGGTCAGAAGTAAGATCCACCAGACTGATGCAGCAACATTAGTCTTAAAGAACAGGGTACCGGTCTTTAAAAAAAAAAAAAAATCAGTGTTAAAGAACACAGCACCAGTCTTAAAAACAGAATTATAACATAATTGTATTAAAATAATTAATTGGTAATTTTACTGTGTTCGCATCTAAACTCATCACTCAAACTTTCTGGACAATTTCTTTAAAACAGTTTTGTATGAATTGTTATAGGTTTCAAGATCTCAAAACAATGACTCAACATCAGCGATAAAAAGCGCCTTGTCACCTAACAAGTAAATTACTCGATCCAAGTAACCATCAACAACCAAAAGTTATTTTTAATGTCTCGATTACAACACAGGCTCAAGTCACTTTCCTGCCTAATCACTTCCTATACGGCCAATTTGACACACAAACTAATAGGTATCGTCTTATCAAAAACTTATTAACAGCGCGTAATTTGACACATCACAGTAGAATGCTTCTGCTTAGAAAATATAGGATTGCACAGTGTTTCCTGTGTGAATGCTTGCAAACATGCCTCATGTTAAACCACACAACAGACAGCAGGAAGTTGACGAAACAAAGACAAGGCCTTTGTCGCTGTAACATCAGACCACTGGTGTTATTACATATCAACAGGCTTCACTTGTGACAGCAGGATTATAACCAACCTGGAAACACTAGAAAGCCTGGCTAATTGGCATTCATACATACAATGGTGGTGTATGTTTGTGGAGAAATTTGATCAGGGTTCCAGATTATATTACCATTTGAGTCAGTATTTGACCAGGAACTCAGATGATATCACCATTTGATCCTGCACTTGACCTAAGCGACAGACCCTGTTATCAGTACTTGACATGGGGTTGTATATTAAATTGTTGGTTGACCAGGCTTGTACTTGACAGAGGGAATAAGAGCAGAGGAACAGTTCCTGATGAAGGCCACGGAAGGCGGTCAAAACGTCAATGCAAATCAAATTTTCTAGTTGTGAAATAAGAAAATTTCAGTATTTAATTACTCTTCCAGCTTGATGAACATGTTCACGAATTAATATAAATAAAACAGGATCTGTTACAATATTGACTAAAACACATATATTTACATTTAATGTTTAGATAAAGTTCAAAATATATATATAACATAAATTACTTATTTAAGATACATTTTAAAAGGAAATGCCAAATAACAATTCTAAAACAAGTCCAGTTAGCTTACAAGTGAAACACTTTTTTCAATTCAGGAATGTTTAATCACTACGGCAGTTCCTCAAAAAAGACTATCTGATCTACGTAACAATTTAACATGCCACATAAAATGTATCGAAGTATACACTGGTATAAAGACATCTAGAGGCAAAACATATTGAATACTGACAATATATAACACACCCCTTGAGTTGACCTTTGAACAGCATTTTTGTGGTTTGGAGATGGTGCAGATTTGTTTAGAAATTATGGTTTGTCATCCATAGTCTTATAAATTATTTTCTAGCAGCACCAAATCAAATGTTACATACTGTATCAAAATATTCAGGCAATACTAGCTTGATATAAATAATTAAGTTTACTTGGGGCAGACTTTGACAGTAGTCATTCTGTTCAGCCTCCTGACAAAGAATTTAACTGAACCCATCGATCTATGCTATCAATTTGGCAAATACACAATAGAATGGCTACCCTGTTGATTAGAATTAGTCATACTAAATCTTACGGCACGTGCATGGATTGTAACTAAAACTACAACTTTCTAAGACTAAGAGAACCAGGAGCTAGAGTGAATTTGTTAACATTACGATCACGTTCGTCACGGTTCGTGTTGTTGAACTGAAAAGCAGCAGGACTAGACTGACTCATCATACAAGCATCAGATAAATAAACTTATAAAGCCATACCAAAGGAGTAAAGCCTAGGCTAAAGGGCCTTCTGCACATACTTTATTGCACACGCACATTTCCTGCTCCGATCAGCTTCCTTCCTGGTCATTCACTACATTACACGTGTAAACGTGTCCAGCGATGTGCACTCGACCATGGACATGTGATACATTTGCAATTCTAGTACAAGTTCTAGGGCAGAGTAGGTTCGTAAACAATGGCGGTTTAAATGAGCAGCGCAATTACAAACAAGCAGCTAAGCCTAGGCTAATGAGCCTTAATCCTCACGCACCGGACCACATCTACACTACACGTCGCGCTACTGTAACTAAAATCGATGCAGAGGAATGGTATATGCTACATATTGAATAGTTGACGATTGCAGCATATCATGTGACATTAATCCAACGTCTGATCATTTACGCTATCGGTGTTTTAAAGACCACACTCGCTTGACTTGAGTCGAGAGGTCCAGCACTAGTGTCCGGCCAGTTTCCGCTGTCCGTCAAAATACAACTCAAGAACTGACCATCGACGCATCGTCACGGCGAAAACAAACACATGTGCTACAAAGCCAGTTACACTACAGACATAATACCGTAATAACTTACCAGTGGCATCAACGTCCACTTACGTTTGCAAATTAATAAACACGATAGCGTTTCACGCTGGCCGCTTTGTTTCAAAAGACTGCCCAGGAGAAAAACATCAAACTCCGAAGCCAACCCATCCGAAACTCTCGCCAGGTGCGAGATTTGAATAATACCAAAACATCTACTAGATGGCGCCATATTGGATTAGCTTGCCGAATGCTCGTCAGGTGGCGCCAAGGAACAACTTCCAAATTTTTTCAAAGGCAAACTATTATTATACTATCATTTAGCCATATATTGGAATTTACGCAAAAGTGCAATTTCTGAGAAGTTGTAGTGTATATGTAACTTCCCTCTCACATTCACTCAATTTCTTGTGTTCAAATCAACTTTCTCTTCTTCCCTGTCTCAAGTTTTCTCCAGTCCATTTTTTTTATGTGCAATTTTCCACAATTACTATTTTCAACCTCCTCCCTCCCTCTCTCACTCCTTCCCTATCTCCCTTCCTCACCCACTCCTATATCCCTTCCACACTCTGTCCCTCTCCCCTCCTTACTCTTCCATCTTTCCCTTCCTCTCTTCCTTCTTTAAACCTCTTCTATCTCCATTCTACACTCCTCCCTCTCTCTCTCTTCTCTCCATCTCCCTTCCTTTCTCCTCTCCATCTCATTCTCTCTCCCCTAATTCCCCTCTCTCCTTCTCCTCTTCCCCTCTCTCCCTGCTCTCCTACATGTGTGTGCGGGTGAGAAAACATGTGCGTGCATCTGTACATGTATACAGCTGTATTGATGAGCTTCACAAATCTGAGTAAATGACGCGTTGTCGCTAGGTGCTCCATGTGCCCACTTAGGAGCCATGCTAGAAGTGTGAAAACATAAAATCTTGCAAGTAACATAGAAACTGCACAAATAATGGCTTAATAAATTACTATTTTTAATATACTTCTGAAGACGTATACTGGCAAGAATGAAAACATATATGTAAACAATGTTGACATACATTTATTTATACATGACTGTCTACTGATAAAATGCATGAATCTGTTCTACGGTTGACATTAATTATATGACTTAGACTTATATGAACATGTTAAGTATAAACCAAAACCTCTGTATAGCGGACAGCAGTAGCACTGGGATTCACATTCGTTATAGACAGGCTGGTCGATGTAGACAAGGATTGTTGAAATGCAATATCACATTCATTATGAAGTTAACTCTTGCCCAAAATACCATGTAAAATTACGTAAATGATGCATTTGTGGATTGGTTTATCTCACAGAATCATGTTAATCAGCTTTCTCGTTAATTCGCTGCCACCCATTAACAACATGTGCAACGTAAATGCAATGAGAAAAGTGGAAATTCTTATTCCATTGGTCACATTTGGCAGTTGTCTGGTGCGACATGTTTGTGACAGCTTAAACCTGATTAAGAGCAACGGTGTGTTGTGTTCATCGTAAAAAAGTTTCCATTGTAAAAAGGTGTCCATTACGGCAAGATGTCTGCAATGCCAAGTTTTACTACACTGGACATTTCAGCTAAATATGCGTAGTACAACATCCAACAACACAATACATTAACCTAATTCATAAATATATGCCAAAGGAACATATTGTTTTAATAAGTAGATTACGTGCATAAACTTACTAGCCAAACAACATAGTACAACATCATTATAATGTTATATAAAGGTTGGTATACCTGAGCAACTTTTATCCAGTTTGTCTCTTAAAGTGGTTTTTGCTGTGTACACTGTTCACGTGCACACTTGAACAAGACCGTTTAATCAAGCCAAAAACTTCCACTTCCACCACCTTTGAACCCAAATTTGGAAGCAGTGTCCAACCAGAGATCACCAGCAGGTGAACTCATCGACTTTAATCAAAGCTAGAATCGTGAGTGGTACGAATCAAGATCTAGATCATAGTATCTGGACATGTCACCTGACGCAAACACTGTTAATGTAAACCAACCTATACAAGAAGCATGTATCAACTAGAATCAAGGTGCAACAGTCATAACTGTCTCAAATAATGCTACATCGATACAATACCATATTCTAAACACCATTACCGGATATGTGAATGAGTATGTTATAATAAATAAGTTTCTTTTATATACAGTATCAGTGAGCAAGGTCCTGAAGGTGTCTTGATACCTTTCTACTTACACCTGCACATGGCAAGAATGGTGTACACTGCACAATGGTGTACACTGCACAATGGTGTACACTGCACAATGGTGTACACTGCACAATGGTGTACACTGCACAATGGTGTACACTGCACAATGGTGTACACTGCACAATGGTGTACACTGCACAATGGTTTACGTTTGTAATACCAACTATTGTTATGCATTACAATATGTTTTACAACACTGCCATAGTGGACCTACGACCAACACCTAACAACACAGAGTAAGAAGACAACAAACACATGCGACAGTGCAGCTAATGGACGGTGTACTTCTAAATATCAACATCACACAGGTGTTGCAAAATTCATAACTTCAAATTTGTGACTCCTGAAGCCTGGTCTGCAACACACAACAGTTCTGCACCTTTTACAAGAAATATCTGTTATCTGATTTTGCAATCACGTCTGACTATTAACACAAGCCAGACTTATTAATTAATCAACCTGCTCAATGTGAACTTACTATATTAGAATACATGAATATTGTTTATTCTGCATTCCACCTTCAAAACTAATGCCAGTCAGAGCCAAGAAATCAAATTTTCAGTCACACTGGTGACTCTCAAAAAAGTGCCGGCTAGTACTAAAATATCAACATTTTGACATACAAAACTGAACATGCAAATGTTGTTTAAATTTTTTGTTAACATGTGGACCACCAACTGTACAAAATTGAAGGTTCTGTTGACCACCAAGTTTTTAGCTCAGAGTAGAACACGGAGTCCACAATATTCTACATCAGCATTATTTTCTAGGTTTCTAGAGTTGCCAAATTGAATTTTCAATGGTCACATAGATTTTGATTTGTTTTACCCACAATGATCAATCACACATTGAGTGGATTGATTACAATCAGTTGAGAATTACTATACAAAACTGTCCAATAAAATAGGGCATTTTAGTTTCTGCAAATTAAAAAACACACACACAAATTGTAGCACTACCTGGCAGCTCATCTATGCTCAATAAACAGTCACATAAATGTTGCATAGTGAACACACACTACAACATAGACACGCTGGTTTGTCTGGGGTGCCGTAGCTAGTAGCTAAGTACTCCTTTAGCTACTGACTGGACATGCATAAACATTATTAACATTTGAATAAATCACAGAACACTGCTTAAATAATACCACAGAAATTTTAACACTACTTAGTGTTAACTTGCGTATGAGTGAGTATATAATATTTATACAGAGTACAACTATGCATACATACAAGTGGGCACAATTGACAAAACAACTTTTAGTGGTTGAAAATTGGTTGGGCAATGGTCGAAAAGGTTTTCTCCAAACATTTTTCATCCACTTTGTCCAACTGTGTCCATGTGCAGCGCCACACAATGTGTATACAGTGCTATTTGTACAACATCAAGTAATGTTTGTAAGCAACATATTTAGGTAGGTAACATACAAAACTTGTGAACAAACATGCACACATCAACAAATTGTACAAAAGACAGGTCTGTATTAAAGTGATAAACACAATGAATTGGTATTTAACCCTCAGACATTGCAGATATGTTTGCAATGGGTGTTTCTACACACTGCCGCTACCCAATGTACAAGAACTCTTTATCAATCCTCAGGTCCTTAACCTGTGCTGCATATTCTAGTGTAGCTGGCAAACGAAACATCAGTAAACCCAGTTCCATTTACCACACCTAGATGTTTGTCTCTTCGAAAATGTTACGTGTTCAGTATACTATTTAGGTGTTTCTAACTGATGAAGTTTTGTATCCGGCACTCAGCACCATTTACCAAATAGTATATACGTAGCTGATGTGACCTCTAGAGTGTGCATCGGACAACTCAGTGTCACTTCTATAATGCACACAGGACAACCGAGTGTCACCTTTATAATGCGCACAGGACAACTGAATGTCACCTCTATAATGCACACAACACCATTAACTGAGTCTAGAGCTATCAACAGGACAATCAAGTGTGACTTGGATCTTGTGCACAGGACAACTAAAGAATGACTTAAAGCTATCAAGGTCACATTACAACTGAGTGACCTCTATCAAGGTTACATGATTTCCATCAAGGACATATGACAACCTAGTATGACCTGGATCATGAGCACAGGGCAACCAGTGAATGCTACCAAGAGCTATCAAGGTCAGACAACAACTGAGGACCTCTATCAAAGTCATATGACCTGCATCAACTACACACAACGACACACAACTTAGCGTGACCTCTATCGTGTCCTTGACCCTATCAAGGACACTGTACAAAAGATTGACCTCTATCAAGGACACCAGACAAGTGAGTGACTTCTATCAAGGACACAGGATGACTGAGTGTGACCTCTGTCAAGGACACAGGACAACTGAAGAACTCCTATGCAATGGGCAGGACTGGGAGACAAGCCTTGCATTGAGCATTACTATTTGAAGTATCAAGCAGCAGTGAGCGCACCAGCTGTAACAAGCCCTGTCACCACAACAACGAATCAGTCTACAACAACCGCACACTCGACAGTGCTAACAAAATCACAGTTAAAACTCAGTTTAAACAAAACAATCTGATATACGTAGATAACACGAGTAAATGAGTAGAATGTCTTACAAAAATCAATACATTATCATCATCCACACAGCAAGAATGCAGCTCTTGGCACATCAGGGCCACAAAAAAGTCATAGAAAATAGTGATCTCAAGACCAGAATACTTGACCAACAGGTTACAAATTCTGAACATTTTAAACTAAAAATCGGTAAGTTCATAAAACCAGTATTCTGTCAAGACGTTTTGCACCGTTACAAATTTGACTATCCTGAGAAGCATTCAGACACACTGCAATTATTCAGTAAGTAATACATTCCTATTACCATGGGATATTTCACATCAATCTAAGTATAGATAGGTACACATTTACACAGCCAAGTGAACTGTGTCAATATGGAGTGGCAGCCTAGGCTTCACAATGGTTGCAAGAGGATTTGAACCTTGACCCCCTGCAACTAGTCTGAAGTTCTAACCACTATGCTACTAGGCTTCACAATGGTTGGAAGAGGATTTGAACCTTGACCCATCTCAATTAGTCTGATGTTCTAATCACTATGCCACTAGTTTGTCAGCTTATTGTAAGAGTAGCCTTGTTTCTATAACAGATTATTGTAACTGTCTAAAATATGAAGACCAGCTGTAATGACGCTATGATGTTAACGATACTAAATCCTTGTTATACCTGGAACCCTAATCTGGAGGGTGAAAAGATGCTGTCCTATAAGTTACTGAATGTTGCAGTTTCCTGTGTACCCTGTAGACAAACCCACGCACGTGACAAAGACCCGCGATCAGAGATAAGACATGTGAATGTCACCAGTCGTCTTCGAAGTGACTACTTTGCGAGGTGATACCCGCCCCTTTGAGTCTGTGTAGCCATTATGCATGACGGTCTCCGCACTCTGATGGTAGGTCTTACTGGACGACGTCGGTCTTGGTCCAGTTGGTCCATTCGTGCTGTAGGCTGGTTCGTTCCTGGTCCCTGTTGGTCTACTGCTGGTCCTCTGCGGTCTGTTCATCCCGGGTTTGGTTGTAATCATGGATGCATCACCCTCCGGTGACCGGTTCGTTGCATGATAACCATGGTTACCATTTGGTGAATGCTCATGAAAGCCATTCACCTTGATGTATGTCCTACCCTGGTGATGCGTTACCTCATCAAACATTGAGTCTGTGTTCGCTGTATTCTCGCCATCCTTCTTTGTACTGTTCACGTTGTCATAGTCAGAGCTATTCGATGGTGACGTCCGCCGTACATGTCTGTCATGGCCACCGTTGTCGCGCATTTCGACGCCGTCCTCCATATTGTTGAGCATCTCGAAAGTGTCGACAAATCCAAGCGGCTTTCTGTTTGATGCCGGTGGCTCAGCGACGTCGGCGATTTCTGCCAAGATGGCCGCATGGTGTTCTGCCTCTCTCACAGAGCGCCGACTTCGCTGTGATGCCCGAGAGCTGCCCGGGACAAATGCCGGACCGCCATCTGGTGGCACCATGGGGTGTAGGTCATCGTCGTCGCTCAATTCGCCTTTTATGATCTCCGATTCGCTTCGTAGTGTCCGTCGACCAAGGATCTGTTCGACACTAGGAGGAACGAATAAACCAAACGGCTTCTGGGGAAGTTCGTTTGGTTGTAGGTTCGGTGGGACGTCCATCTTGGCCTTGCGGAGTTCCTCGAGGCTGACACGCAGTGCATCCATTACCTGGTCATCGTCGTAGCCGAAGTCTTTCACCAGCGAGCCTTGTAGGAAGCCAACCAACTCTTCCATAGGCATCTTTAGCAGCCTCCCTGCAAATGTCGTCATTACAGCGGATGAACCATGATGTACAAGTACACAAGGATATGTTTTGTGATCACTGTGAAATTGTTGTGGTGTATGTGTGTGTGTGTGTGCGAGTGTATGTGTGTGGTGTGTGCGAGTGTATGTGTGTGGTGTGTGCGAGTGTATGTGTGTGGTGTGTGTGTGGTGTGTGTGTGGTGTGTGTGTGGTGTGTGCTTGTGTGTGCGTGTGTGTGGTGTGTGTGTGTGGTGTGTGTGGTGTGTGTGGTGTGTGTGGTGTGTGGGTGGGGTGTGTGGTGTGATGTTTGTGTGTGATGTGGTGTGTGTGGTGTGATGTGTGTGTGTGTGTGGTGTGTGTGGTGTGTGTGGTGTGTGTGGTGTGTGTGGTGTGTGTGGTGTGTGTGTGGTGTGGTATGTGTGTGGTGTGTGTGTGGTGTATGTGTGGTGTGTGTGGTGTGTGTGGTGTGTGTGGTGTGTGCGGTGTGTGCGTGTGTGTGGTGTGTGTGTTGTGTGTGCGGTGTGTGCGGTGTGTGCGGTGTGTGCGGTGTGTGTGGTGTGTCTGGTGTGTGTTTGGTGTGTGTGGTGTGTGTGTGTGTGTGGTGTGTGTGTGTGTGGTGTGTGTTTGGTGTGTGTGGTGTGTGTGTGTGGTGTGTGTGTGGGGTGTGGTGTGGTGTGATATGTGTGTGGCGCGTGGTGCGTGGTGTGTGTATGTTTATGTGTGAGTACATGAGCAAGCATGCATGTGTGTGCATGTGCATCAAATAATGGATACCGAACATGTGAACTCCATCATATATTTTGTTGAAATTATATTCCCAGAAGATTTTCATTGTAACAAAAACATAAAGCAAAATGTTTTGAAGTGACAACTGTCTGCAGTAATGTTTGGTCTATGAGACGTAGCATAAAATATTGCAGTTGTAAAATAATGCCGTTCCGACCCTTAATGCGCATGTCCGGAAATAGAAGTTCGGTGTGAAAGAAAATAGTCTGCCCTATTCTAAAATTATGGGTAGTATTTTACTTAAATAACCAAAGTAGGTTCATCCTACTGACCACAAGTCACAAACCTATGCTTCAACCTGGGGAGTACCTATACGGCAGATGTTGCTGATAATTTAGGCCAGTTAAGGAAAAGATTACCAAAATTTGAATTAAATCGCAGTCTTCAAGCTTTATTATGAATACTAACGATGAGATGGGTGTACAAATATTAGAATGTTGCTCATCTGAGACATTTGGAAGAAGGATATATGTGGAAATATTAATGCTAGCCAACTAAGGTGTTATAAGGTGTATTCAGCACAAATTATCTACAAACTGCCAAAACACATATGGTGATCAAATAATTGATATTTCGGAGGAGAATATTTCCTTACACAACAAACTTCTATTTCCGGACATGTGCATGAAGGATCGGAACTGCATTACTTTACAACTGCAATATTTTATGCCACAACGTCATGCCGCAAATGTAATGCAATTCACATACATAACCATTATTAACATTGTTCGCAAAGACAAAAGCTTGACCGAGGTCAAGAACATAATTTTGATTGTGATGCAAGCCAACTGCAATGTACTGGCTAGGTTTAACTGTCGCTCTCCTTATTCTCCCTGTAGTCCTCGACCTTTCATTTCTCATCACTGTTCCTGTATTGCCGTCTTCACCACCATCACCCCCTGTCTCTCGCTCTCATTCTCTACTCTTCTCTCAAACCCACCTAATCTCTGTACAATCCTCCCATAAATATTGTATTTAATTATTTATTATATAATGCAAGATCAGTCAGGGAAGACTACATACGTCTGTGCATCTTGAGGAGAGTGTAGGCCATCGCCACTAACAGACGCTCCCCTTCCAAGATGTATATATCCCAGAGTCGCAGCGTCAAATGGAATGGCACCTGTCAATCAATGTCATATTATATTGTTTATCCTACAATTGTAGCATCAAATGGAATGGTACCTGTCAATCAATGATATATTATATTGTTTATCCTACAATTGTAGCATCAAATGGAATGGTACCTATCAATGAATGGCATATTATATTGTTTATCCTACAATTGTAGCATCAAATGGAATGGTACCTATCAATGAATGGCATATATTGTTTATCCTACAATTGTAGCATCAAATGGAATGGTACCTATCAATGAATGGCATATTATATTGCTCATCCTACAATTGTAGCATCAAATGGAATGGTACCTATCAATGAATGGCATATTATATTGCTCATCCTACAATTGTAGCATCAAATGGAATGGTACCTATCAATGAATGGCATATTATATTGTTTATCCTACAATTGTAACATCAAATGGAATGGTACCTATCAATGAATGGCATATATTGTTTATCCTACAATTGTAGCATCAAATGGAATGGTACCTATCAATGAATGGCATATTATATTGCTATCCTACAATTGTAGCATCAAATGGAATGGTACCTATCAATGAATGGCATATATTGTTTATCCTACAATTGTAGCATCAAATGGAATGGTACCTATCAATGAATGGCATATTATATTGTTTATCCTACAATTGTAGCATCAAATGGAATGGTACCTATCAATGAATGGCATATTATATTGTTTATCCTACAATTGTAGCATCAAATGGAATGGTACCTATCAATGAATGGCATATTATATTGTTTATCCTACAATTGTAGCATCAAATGGAATGGTACCTATCAATGAATGGCATATATTGTTTATCCTACAATTGTAGCATCAAATGGAATGGTACCTATCAATGAATGGCATATATTGTTTATCCTACAATTGTAGCATCAAATGGAATGGTACCTATCAATGAATGGCATATTATATTGTTTATCCTACAATTGTAGCATCAAATGGAATGGTACCTATCAATGAATGGCATATATTGTTTATCCTACAATTGTAGCATCAAATGGAATGGTACCTATCAATGAATGGCATATTATATTGCTCATCCTACAATTGTAGCATCAAATGGAATGGTACCTATCAATGAATGGCATATTATATTGCTCATCCTACAATTGTAGCATCAAATGGAATGGTACCTATCAATGAATGGCATATTATATTGTTTATCCTACAATTGTAACATCAAATGGAATGGTACCTATCAATGAATGGCATACTATATTGTTTATCCTACAATTGTAGCATCAAATGGAATGGTACCTATCAATGAATGGCATATTATATTGCTCATCCTACAATTGTAGCATCAAATGGAATGGTACCTATCAATGAATGGCATATATTGTTTATCCTACAATTGTAACATCAAATGGAATGGTACCTATCAATGAATGGCATATATTGTTTATCCTACAATTGTAGCATCAAATGGAATGGTACCTATCAATGAATGGCATATTATATTGTTTATCCTACAATTGTAGCATCAAATGGAATGGTACCTATCAATGAATGGCATATATTGTTTATCCTACAATTGTAGCATCAAATGGAATGGTACCTATCAATGAATGGCATATTATATTGCTCATCCTACAATTGTAGCATCAAATGGAATGGTACCTATCAATGAATGGCATATATTGTTTATCCTACAATTGTAGCATCAAATGGAATGGTACCTATCAATGAATGGCATATATTGTTTATCCTACAATTGTAGCATCAAATGGAATGGTACCTATCAATGAATGGCATATTATATTGCTCATCCTACAATTGTAGCATCAAATGGAATGGTACCTATCAATGAATGGCATATATTGTTTATCCTACAATTGTAGCATCAAATGGAATGGTACCTATCAATGAATGGCATATTATATTGTTTATCCTACAATTGTAGCATCAAATGGAATGGTACCTATCAATGAATGGCATATATTGTTTATCCTACAATTGTAGCATCAAATGGAATGGTACCTATCAATGAATGGCATATTATATTGTTTATCCTACAATTGTAGCATCAAATGGAATGGTACCTGTCAATCAATGATATATTATATTGTTTATCCTACAATTGTAGCATCAAATGGAATGGTACCTATCAATGAATGGCATATTATATTGCTCATCCTACAATTGTAGCATCAAATGGAATGGTACCTATCAATGAATGGCATATATTGTTTATCCTACAATTGTAGCATCAAATGGAATGGTACCTATCAATGAATGGCATATTATATTGTTTATCCTACAATTGTAGCATCAAATGGAATGGTACCTATCAATGAATGGCATATATTGTTTATCCTACAATTGTAGCATCAAATGGAATGGTACCTATCAATGAATGGCATATATTGTTTATCCTACAATTGTAGCATCAAATGGAATGGTACCTATCAATGAATGGCATATTATATTGTTTATCCTACAAATGTAGCATCAAATGGAATGGTACCTATCAATGAATGGCATATTATATTGCTCATCCTACAATAGTAGCATCAAATGGAATGGTACCTGTCAATTAATGTCATATTATAGTGCTTATCCTAGTTGTTGCACATCAAATGAAATGACACCTGTCAATCAATGTCATATTATAGTGCTTATTCTAGTTGTTGCACATCAAATGGAATGACACCTGTCAAGCAATTTCATATTATAATGCTTATCCTAGTTGTTGCACATCAAATGGAATGGTACCTGTCAATCAATGTCATATTATATTGTTCATCCTACAATTGTAGCATCAAATGGAATGGTACCTGTCAATTAATGTCATATTATAGTGCTTATCCTAGTTGTTGCACATCATATGGAATGACACCTGTCAATCAATGTCATATTATAGTGCTTATCCTACAGTTGTTGCACATCAAATGGAATGACACCTGTCAATCAATGTCATATTATAGTGCTTATCCTAGTTGTTGCACATCAAATGGAATGGTACCTGTCAATCAATGTCATAGTATAGTGCTTATCCTAGTTGTTGCACATCAAATGGAATGGAACCTGTCAATCATTGTCATATTATATTGCTCATCCTACAATTGTAGCATCAAATGGAATGGTACCAGTCAATTAATGTCATATTATAGTGCTTATCCTAGTTGTTGCACATCAAATGAAATGACACCTGTCAATCAATGTCATATTATAGTGCTTATCCTAGTTGTTGCACATCAAATGGAATGACACCTGTCAAGCAATGTCATATTATAGTGCTTATCCTAGTTGTTGCACATCAAATGGAATGGTACCTGTCAATCAATGTCATATTATATTGTTCATCCTACAATTGTAGCATCAAATGGAATGGTACCTGTCAATTAATGTCATATTATAGTGCTTATCCTAGTTGTTGCACATCATATGGAATGACACTTGTCAATCAATGTCATATTATAGTGCTTATCCTACAGTTGTTGCACATCAAATGGAATGACACCTGTCAATCAATGTCATATTATAGTGCTTATCCTAGTTGTTGCACATCAAATGGAATGGTACCTGTCAATCAATGTCATATTATAGTGCTTATCCTAGTTGTTGCACATCAAATGGAATGGAACCTGTCAATCATTGTCATATTATATTGCTCATCCTACAATTGTAGCATCAAATGGAATGGTACCAGTCAATTAATGTCATATTATAGTGCTTATCCTAGTTGTTGCACATTAAACGGAATGACACCTGTCAATCAATGTCATATTATTGTGCTTATCCTAGTTGTTGCACATCAAATGGAATGACACCTGTCAATCAATGTCATTTTATAGTGCTTATCCTACAGTTGTTGCACATCAAATGGAATGACACCTGTCAATCAATGTCATATTATAGTGCTTATCCTACTGTTGTTGCACATTAAATGGAATGACACCTGCCAATTAATGACATTATATTACTCATCCTACAGTTGTAGTGCATCAAATGGAAGGCACCTGTCAATCAATGTCATATGTGACCTGTGAATTGTGGGTATTAAGTCACAAAATTGTGAAATGGAGTTTTGTACCTTTTGGATTCCACAGATCGTAAGCTTTAAAATGATGCCTAAATTGGTTAAATATCTTCCGTAGTTTTTAATTTATTGCTAAAACGGATGCCAACTTTAAAAAGCAATATTTTAAGAAATGAGGTCACTTTGATTAAAATTGTCTATTGTTGTTCAATCTACAGGTTTGGTAAATGCATGTATTTTATTAGTTTGGATTATATGTACAGGAAAATAAGTTGGACATTGACAGATGAGGTTATTATGTATGCAGTTCTGCCAAAATCACAAAATTAATTGGATATTATCGAAACAGCTATTTTTTAGCTTGTATGCAGAATAGGCCCTGTGCGACTTACTACCAAGTTTGCTGCGGTGGGTCCCTTATATTGGTTTATCCTACAATTGTAGCGTCAAATGGAAGGCACCTGTCAATCAATGTCATATTGAATGACACCAGTCAATCACTGCCATGGTACGTAATTAATCTCAGTTGCTTTGTCAAATGGAATGGCAATTGTCAACCAATGTCATATTATATTATTCATTCCAGTTTTAATATTAAATGGAATTACATCTGTCAAGAACCTGGGTTATCGCGATCGAGAGTCCAATGCTCTAGCCACTGCACCACAGGATTTGTGTAATTTTGTCTTAAAACTGGTTTATTATAAGATTTGAAATCAGCAAGACATTACAATCACCAACAATAATATATATTATTATGTACGCTTGTGCGCGTGTGCGTGCATGCGGGCGCATGTACATATGTAACATGGTGTACACATATGTAGTATTTTGCGTACCATGTGTATCATTGAATGCAATGTCGTTCACTCACCCTGTCCAAGAAGCACTGCATGAACCACTTAATGGTGTACAGACTGGATGGAATGCCCTGCTTGTCCTGAACGAACAAAGCATACTCGTGAAAATACTTTAAAATAGTCAAATAAGGAAAATATCGGAAGGGTAAAAACATCTCATCGCTTTATGGTCCATACAAACTTACAGTTAAATTCTCAGGCAGCACTCAGACCTAACTCCCCTTCACACTAACAAATATATTATATTTTTGGATCTTACAAACTAAACTAAGACATATTATCCATGTAACGAGGAGTTAAAATTTTAAGCAGACTGCTTTTTGTCTGCAGCAGTGATGCAATAGCGGCCTGCCATATGCAGTGCTGTGTGCATAAATGGCCTCATGCATTTATTTGTGTCTAATATAAATACCAACACTTATTACCAGTAACATGAGCAAAACTGTGTGCTGCAACATTTTACCATGTTTTTAATTCTAAATGTTCCCCATATGTAACAGTTTTAGTCTTAAGATGGGAAACTTGAGTCAAGAACATTACCACATGTTTCTTCAACTTTGGCAGAAACTTCTTGAGAATGAGATCATGATGCTCTTGGAAGCGGATCAGCTTTGGAAAACACGGGATGAAAAATCCTGCCAGGAAGAGGAGATAAATGAACAATTTGCGCAGTTAAATGTATGGCTTTTAACATTTTTCTCCTACACAGTTTGCATCTTGGTTTGTGTTGATCAGTTGCAGAAGTTTTATGCAACTTGCATTTTAACAAAATGCTCACATTTTCCTCATAACAAAACGTTTAGTGTGAATACTTCATGAAACTGTATTCTGGAACAGTGTGTATGTGACACCATATGGAGGACGGGTAGTTTGGGTGAATTTCGTTTGATGAAGGTATATTTTGCAGCTTCATAGTTGGCGACTCTCAATCAGAACATATATGCTATACAGGCCAATTAACCAGTAGAAAATGTTATACAAATCTCAAGTCAAAATGCCGATTTCTTCCACAAAACAAATGTGGCAACTCTGTAACATTTGTAGTACATTTCTAAGATTGAATCACAGTGAATAAAAAGACAGACGAAAAGTGCTTACCATGCAAGGCGTGTTTCCTATCACTCATCAAGGAAGACATGGCCCAAAATGCATCCTAAAGCAGAAGAAAGGTTACACAAATTAAGATACATATTTACCATATATAATAACCAGATTCACTGCTGTTACATCATGTGACTTTTAATTAAAATATTGAAAGTCCCAATTTATACAAACAAATCACACCAAATTATTTATCCTCCAATAATAACAAAGACATATGTACGGGTGACGCTAAATTATTAGGTTTGTTTATATATGGCTAATTTAAAAATAATATATAATTAAACTGACTACCTACATCATATACAAGTTGTTGTTCTATTTGGTGTGTATATCTCCAAATACACTTCTGGGAAAGGTCAAATACAATTAGAACTGTGCACAATCAGTATAGAAACAAATATGTATTTGACCCCAACAAAACATGATCATGAGGTGCAGTGGTCAAGCGGTCAGAGTGCTGGATTGTCAGTTGGACAAACCGGGGTTCGAATCCTGGTGCCGACCGATCGCTGGTTCGGTACTGGTATCGGCTACCATGTCGAAACTTGGGCAATTTTGTTCACCCTACATTGCCTGTATCTTTCAAAAAAGAGACACTAAAACCCGTTGGTCCCTTTTATCTGGTGTCTGTGCTAAGGGAAATAAAAGATCTCATGCAGGGAAATGGAAAAAACTTGTTGTGGACTCACTGAGGGTTAATATCGGAAAAAGGACCCTGCCAATTAATAGTAGAAGAGAAGACTTTGTGTGACGACAAATCTTGTGTACAGTCTGTTGTTATATATATATATACACTGTATATATATATGTGTATATATATACATATATATATTATGCATAGATGGATCTTGGGATACCATCGACTGGGCAGTATAAATAGCATGTTTGTCAGTAATGCTATCGATACATTTGTCACCCGCAAGAATGTTGATGGTTTTAGAAAACGTATTATCACCATTGACAATGACATGATAAAATGTATGTGCAATTGTACAGATATTGTTAATGGGCCCATGTGGACCTGACAGTCCGAATCACTGTATATTGTAAAACGGTGACTTTATAACATGTTTTACATATTTATTACTTTTTGACTTATTTATCAACTTTAATAAACCTTATTTTATTTGTATCTATCTATACCTCATTTCCCTTTAAAAAGCGATGTATTTTTTACATCTATTTATATGTACCAATTGTATATAATAAGGTTTTGCTTGAAATAAATGTATTCATATTCGTCAGATTAGCAATTAGTAGTTACCTCCTCGTTAAGATACATAAGAAGCAGAGCTGCAATCTGACTCATGCCTTGGCAGTATCCCACCTCAGTGTTGTACATGGAGTAGGCAGCAAGCACGTGGAACAAATCTTGTTGTCTGAAACCATGACACATCCCAATAAGACACGCCTCACACTGTAAACACGATGGCCGATGATTGGCCATAGTCCACTACGTCACGCTGGTACACACACATTTTGTATTTTACATAATTTATCATCAAAGGTTTCAGAACAAAACATGATATATCCATTTTCTTGGATTTCAGAAAAAGTAACTTGCGTTTCATCCTGAAAGATTATATAAAAAGTAGTAAATAAAGTTTGTGTATATTAAGAATCCAAAATCATAGAGAATGGTAGCAATGTTGGATAACCTACTGTTTGTAGATTTGTTATGCAAAATGTGATATTAAATTATTTTTTATCAAAACGCGGTATATCCATAGACATTGTCACTATGCATAGCTGCATGCTCAGCAAGATGTATCACATATTGATAAAAAAAGGCGGACAGCATTTTTTTTGCACGTCGTACAATGGAGAATTATCGCATTTCTGCATAAATTAGATAATATCGTACCTCAACAATTATTTAAATGAACTTGAAAAAAGGTAAGTTATTATATAGCACAGTATCCAGTCCTCAGTAGTATCGAGACAAGTGACACCCTCTGGAGGCAGCATTTTACTCACTTGACGTCATAACGCTTGCGAAACATAATGTGGTCTCGATATGTTCGGTTGACATCGAGGTCGATCTGTCGAATGTCAGGTGACCACTTTAGCGCTCTCCTGCACATCTCATGATAGACATTCTTCTGTTCCTGTTTGATGCGGTAGACGTTGAGGATCCGGCACCAGATTTCACCCCGCAGGGAGTCGGGGATTCCCTTGTAGACACGCCGAGATACCTACACAACAAAGGTCAGTTCAGCCTATAGCTCGGAGACATGGCGAATCACACAGAAAATATTGCTGAACATTCTTCAGGATAGTTAATTTCTATGCAAATTACTTCTTTCAGACATGTGAATTTTCCCCGCAAACGAAAGCCTCTACAAGGTAAAAATACACATATTGGATATGTCTAAAAGATCTCATTTGCATTACACAGAAAATACTAAAAAGAATACAGAATTTTATCAACAATTGCCTGCACAGAATCCAACACTTAAAGTGCCCAGACAAGATACCCTACACTATGGGAATGGACCAAACAACTACCAATTGAAAACAAAATAAAGAAGAGAAAGTAGAGATGGATAGGACACACTCTGGGGAAACCTGCAACAACCATGACAAACAGTCACATGAACCCCCCCGCAGGGAAGAGAAGAAGAGGAAGGCTGAGAAACACCTGGTAGAGACACCAAAAGTGAAAAAAGCAGATGGGATACACCTGGAGAGAAAACGAGAAAATTGCATCAAACCAACACGAGTAGAGGACCATGGTCGATGGCCTATGTTCCCAGCCAAAGTAAGTAAAGGTCAGTTCTTATAATAGTAATAATAATAATAAGGTAATTTCTATTGCACCTAAATCCTTGGAAACCAAACTCAGAGATGCATCGAGACAAAAGGGTTGGTCAATCGCACAATCAATAAACAGTATTCAAGTTGTCAACAGATGGATGGATACACCAGGGAGCTGTGGTGGATACGCAACATTATAAAGGTACATTTTTAAATGACAGCAGAATTGTGTAATATTTTCAACTGATCTAACACTAAGATGGAGCATATTCCAGAGAGTTGGTGCAGCAACAGACTGTCTAGTTCCAATGTTAGTGTTATTATATAGCGCGGTATCAGTCTCTTGCTTCACACTTCACTCCCTGACAGACCTGCTCAATTGAAGTTTGAACATCATCTTGACTTCTCGGGGAAGCATTCAGCCATGTTGCAATTACTGTGCAAAGACTATTCATACACAAATATCCACCACTGTCTATAGACAGGTACTCATTTATACAGCTGAATGAACTGGAGCAACCTACATTGAACGAAGTTTCTACAGGTTTGAAACATGAGCAGGAGGATTTGAACAATCTCTTGACTGAGTCTGGCACCCCACCACAATACAGTGTCACAGTCATCTACTGTCACATGGTTGAGTCTCGCGCCCCACCACAATACAGTGTCACAGTCATCTACTGTCACATGGTTGAGTCTCGCGCCCCACCACAATACAGTGTCACAGTCATCTACTGTCACATGGTTGAGTCTGGCGCCCCACCACAATACAGTGTCACAGTCATCTACTGTCACGTGGTTGAGTCTGGCGCCCCACCACAATACAGTGTCACAGTCATCTACTGTCACGTGGTTGAGTCTGGCGCCCCACCACAATACAGTGTCACAGTCATCTACTGTCACATACATGGTTCATGGGGAAAATGTCCAATTTGTCTGCATTTCGAAAATGTGATGATTTACATTTCCAACACACAACTTTTGAAAATTGCATTACCTTTTCGCCAGGAAAGTATTTCGCCCACTTTGTCAACATTTTCAGCCATTTCTGGGTCCTTTCCAGCTCAATGTGTAGTGCCTAAGAAGAAGAACAGTTACATTAATCCTCAACAAAGTCTGTCCTCATTTCTATATAGTATACACCTCCATACAGAACACATAAGTTACTTCCATATACTACTTTATAATATACACTTCTATACAGCATGCGTCATCTCAACACTGCATACTGCGTACATGTTAACACGGTACACAGTACTATAGACACCATTATCTCTACACGGCATACAACATACATCTATTTTGTACGACATACACCTCTGTAAGACATAAACTTCTATGATGTCCATCTTTATATGACGCCTCTATGATATGCAATTCTATACAATGTACACTTCTACACAATACACTTATATGACATACACTTCTATATGACACTCCTATACAACATACTCTTCTATACGAAATATGCTTCTATGTGACTTCAGTAAATAAACAGACCTTTGATTCCGCCTCTCCCTGGTTCCTTGGCAAGGAATGCTCACTGAAAACAACAGCAACACAGCATCTACACACTGCATAATGAGGGTCAGTCACTGCACATACTCTTGTGAATGCAAAGTGTTCAATATCAGTTGACTCGTATCAGCTGTTTTTCATCATCAAAATGCAGTGTTCAATGCACACAGAGTTTGTTCAGGCTTCTGTTGAAACTGTTTTTACTATTGCTTACGGCGAAATTGAGAAGCACTAGTAAATGTACAGAGGGTAAATCAAATATGCCTTTTTTTTTTTTAACTCAAGATAGGGTTTGCTTACGGAATATATATTCTAAATCAGTACCAGTTATTTATGGAAATGGTGTCCATACAACTTGTTAGCAAAATTAATTTGGCAAATTTGTTTTAAATAAATTCTTGCGAATTTAGAAAAATGTAAAACATTTTGTGGTACACCAGTTTAATACCAGTTTAACAATTTGTTCTGCAGAGAAAATATGGAATCCGTTTGATTATACGTCTGACTGATGACTCGTCTAATGTGAAATTCAGCAAAATATCAAAAAGCAACAGAAACTATTATTAGTCCGTACTGACCTATATAAATCGTTACTGGGATAATTAAGATTTATGTGATAAGTAATGTAAGAATATCATATAGTATATACTGGTATATATATAATTGTATATATATATATATACATGTATATATCTACACCGGTAGTTTAAATAATACTCACTGAAGAAAGCCGTATCTGTCAGTGACGTGATACAACTCGAAGCCTGGATCTTCCCATGGATCGATCTCACCGTCGTCATCATGGCCCTGCCAGATCATACGAGCTACTAAAATTATATCTTGGAAATTAAAATTGAATGTTACCTCGTCATGTGTGTAGTTTTAATAATAAACATTTTTAATATTGTTAAATAATGTGTCAATATCACCATGGCATACGTAATTGCTATAAAAGTGAACTTTTTAGGTCACTTATTTCTATCCAAGATCAAGAAGAATTCACACAGATCAGTAGAAGGAAACATAGTTTACTTTGTTGTATCTAGCAACAATCTCCGCTCTTTCCTTGCTTGCTTTCTCGAGCAACTCTGCTTCTGTAGGCTTTGCATCTGGAATGACAGAGAGCAAGCACACATTTACAGTTTGCTAATATAAGAATATTGTAAATGACCTGATTGAATATATATATATATATATATATATGTATACACCTGTATATATATATTATATATATATGTATGTACCAGGTAAGCCAAACATAACAGCTGTCTAGCTCACATCCAACACATTTTTTTGATTTTGGCAAAATCCCCAAACTGATCTTTCAACATCCAGCTTACTTTCCTCAATAATGTTGTACGATTGCTGTGGGCTTTGGTTTTTCATGCATTCCAATTTTTAAACCTATTTTTTTCTCAAAAGATATCACTTTTTAAAAGTTTATTGAGCAATACAACACAAACTACTGTAGACATTTCAACAATTATATTTCACCACTCTGCAACTAAATACCCACTTTGCTCTGGCTGGTCACATATATATATATATATATATATATATATATAATTATATGCTTCATTCATTAACAAAATACCACTATGCCATATATTGTAACATAAGAAGTCATTTTCTAAAAACATCAAGTGGGATTGTTTTTAAGATCACTAACTGATTTTCGGCCAGTTTACATGTACCCTTTTTTATGACTAGTCACCAACAGCCGACCAGCCGACAGATAGTCTATGAGCCAGACAATAAAAACGATGGTCGTCACTCGTCAGTACTACCTAGGGGAACAAATGACTCTGACTCATGGACTATTCGCCAGTCAACAAGCTGTTGGCGACCAGAAGTCAGTGCATGTCTGCCAGACTTAACAAACACATGGCTGCCTAATAGTTCACATCCCATCCATGACATATGTGTTTTTGCTTTCTGCTAATGCAAACACAGACAATGATCTATCAGTTAACATAGAAATGTTCTAAACTAATATCGGTTAAATCATGAGATAACCTCTGTATGTTAGCCACAGGTACACTCCACCAGCATTGCCAATCGTACCAAACACCTGTCTTACATCACCGAACTATGCAACGTCACGCTCAACTAACCAACCTGAATGATCGTCGTGCATGAGTGAATTCATTCAAAGGTCCCAATTCAGTGAATAGAAAAAAGAAAAAGCGACATACACCTTATCTGAAAGAGGTTGATAACGTAACGAAAACAAAACTCCTATAATCCATAACTTAAATGATTTCACACCAATACACACTATTAAGCACACAGGAGAACATAGGCGACTAAAATTTCTAGAAAATCAACCATCTGTGCTGGCAGCATTTGGCAAGGATGAGTCATTTGGAACAATGGAACCAGCTGAACATTTCCGCCGGCAGCCCGGCACAGAACCAGTTTCCCCAGTATTTTACTATTATACATGTACATAATATGCAAGTTTCTACACCTAGATGCCTGGTGCCCATCACAGTGAGTGAAATAGTGTGAAGTGGTACCTACTCATTATATTGGTGACGGTGTGACGGCAGCCCACAAGTTGCACCTTTCACCTGCCATTGCTACAACAAACACAGGCATGAGAGAATGGAAGCAACTGACATACATCACAAGAGAACACATGAAGGGTTTCAGGGCAAAAAAAACAGGGTTGCACTCTAGCCGTTCGAAACCTGTTTTGACCGCTTAGCGGTTAAAACCAGGTTAAACCAGTCAAAACCCAGCCAAAATCTATTAATACTATTGAGAAGTCAAAAACTAACCCAAAATACACCAAACTTCTCCTAGCTTATATTTAGCTCATACACTAATTCTACCTAGTGATAGAATATAAATGTCTACTTGCTTAAAACAAGTATAGCTGGAGATTATGAAACATCAATGCTGAATTGTCGTGCAATTACTCTGAAGCAGTCTTTGTTCTTGCATATCTGAAACTGAATTGACACACATGCTTAATAAATAAAAGCATGTGTATAACACTTATATTAATTATTGTAAAGTATTCACCAGTTACAAAGTTCTTTATATGCACAAATATTCTAGAAACTATTTTGGCATAAAAAATGTGGCCGTGTTCTTGAATAATTCACATAGACCGTAGCCTGGCCCTAAATCTACGTTACGGAAACAGCCTGGCTATGCCGAATTCGAATACGTTGTCTGGTGTCAATTTCTGCAGTGTCATTAATTATCATTTAATGTAAATAAAACAAGTTAATTAAAAATTATATAATAATATAGTACGGGACAGGGTAAATGTTCCATGTATCTTTAATCATCAATTATGAGAACATAGATAGGCTATCTTTTGAAAACACAAATTCAATTGGTTAATCTAAAGAATAAAACAGGACCATCAACAGAGCATGGACCTTGAAATACTTTTTTGTTTTTATGCTTTACATTGATTACTACTCTGACATGTTTACACATATTGTTGAAAAGTATACTCTTCTTTTTGCATGAGCTTGACTTGAATACAATGAGCAATAATACCTCAAGACATCTTCTTTCTTATTCATACTGAACATATATTTTGACACTTGCATTGTTGTTATAGTGATTAACAATTAATTACATAAATATTGCACACAATTATCACTAAATTAGGTTTTGACCAGGTTTTGACCGGGTTTTGACCACTTTTCAGGGAAAATGAGCCCGGCTTTAACCAGGTTTTAACCAGGCGGTTAAAACCGTTCAACCCTGAAAAACACGCCATTTTTTTATTTTGCCCAAACAAGGATGAAACATTTGTTTAAACGTGTGTTAATGACTGAGCTAGGATACTATCTAATTTATACAAAAACACAATATATCCCCAGTAAACAATGTGCATAAAAGAGCATTTGTTTTTTTTAAATGCGATAAACAGTGTCTGTTTTTTCTTTATCATAATATTATATATCCATTTTCAGCCAATAAGCACCGCCTTGCCACACACGCAGCTATGCGGAGTGATGGCTTGCACTGTACGGATTTACGGCATGTTGATAACAAAATAACTTGATATTACTTTTTGCATAACAAATCTGCAACAAATATTTAAATAAGAGTCTGCTACCATTCTTTGTGATTTTGGATTCTTAATATATACCAACTTTTTTATTCATAAGTTTCCATTTAAACTTTGAGGATGAAATACAAGTGACTTTTTCTCAAAAAAGAACATGGATATGTCACATTTTGCCATGACACTCTACACATGCACATATATAAACTTTACTTGTTCACTCAGCCAAATCGACACTCCAACCCAGAACAGATTATTTCTGATTGTGTGGGTGACAGTAGCATGAATATATATGCTTAAAAACAAAATCAACATATACAGAAGGACGGGATATGCGTACATAAAGCAATGGACCAAGCGGCCCTGAAGTCCTTTGGATTATATTGTGAGTTTGTAATTACTAATGAAATGTTTTTTGGTGAATCATAGTTACAGATCATTAAGGGTTATGATGGATGTAAAATGTTGACATGTTTAGTGGAGGTTATTTGCATGCCAGTGAAGATACACCTGGAATAAAAATATTCGAGTAGACCGTTTTGTGAAGATTATATAAATTAGTTAATGTGTTATTAAAAAAATGGGCCAAATGGTCCTGAAGTCCTTTGGACTAATACGTCTATGTGACCCAGGCTGACCAAATGAGTGATAAGTCAGACAATTTTTAACATTGTTTTCTTACATCCTTGTAAAGGTTTGGTAGGGTGCTTTACATGGTTTCAAAAATTATATGACTGCTACAAAAATTGGCGAAGTTATGAAGCACTGAACATGGTAGGGGTCAAAAACTGAAAATGAAGAAAACGGCTGTTGAAATTATATATGCAAATGGATTGCATGGAAATATTACATGCACAACATTCAAATGTGGCACACAGTACGTAATATGTATGTTATGTTGCAATGATACACTGGAAGTACAAATGTGCTGCTACAAAGACTTATCAAGTTGTGCCAAATTACGTCTTTATGTGTAAAACTAAGAGGACAGATTATTTGAGAGCAAAAGGTAGACTCACTGTTTGACACAGTTTAAAACCTACAGGCAACTGTCTAGTTTAACAGGGGTCTAGTGGCTTAATGCTGTCTGTTGAAACAAGCTACTGCCAGTGACGAATTACATATTAGTCACAGTTTCCATCAAACAATAGCAGGCAGAGAATCTTAGCTCCACAGCTGTGTGTAATACACAAGTAATAAATATATGATACACTGGAACAGTGGAAGTACAAATGTGCTGCTACAAAAATGTATAAAGTTATGCCAGATTATGTCTTTATGTATAAAATTAAGAGGACAGATTATCTGAGAGTAAAAGGTAGTCTAAACAAAATAAAAAATAAACACAACTTGCAATTATAGAAAATCAATAGTTCTGAAGATACAGTTTAAAAGTGTTAGGCAACTGTTCAGTCTAACAGGAGACAAGACACCACAGTCACACCATTTTATAATAATTAAATGAACATCAAAATAAACACAACTTGCAATTATAGAAAATCAGTAGTTTTGAAGATACAGTTTAAAAGTGTTAGGCAACTGTTCAGTCTAACAGGGATCAATTGTGTCTACTCTGCCTGGATGCTGTGACCAATGAAAGCTTAGTCAAGGTCTCAATGGACTAGGCTGTAGAGATTAGTCACAGCTGTTGACTTTGTGGCACAATACACAACATCTACTGTTGGGGATGGTCTCAAGGGCCCTTCTCAAAACCACATCACTAGATAATGTAAAACTTTTGCACTTTGGGGGCCCTTAGAATGATTCAATCAAATACAGATTTCTAGTATATAGTGGCAGCACCCTAAGATACATCTATGCAAAATTAAAACAAAAGTTGCTGAACAGTTTTTGAAAAAAATAGGCAAAATGTTACATTTTCACCAGTTCTGGGGTCCTTGAAGGCCCTAGGGAGCCCTTAAAATGATTCAATCAAATACAGATTTATCATGCATAGTGGCAATGCCCTAAGATATGTCTATGCAAAATTAGAGAAAAAGTTGCTGAACTGTTTCTGAGATACGGCAGCTAACGGCGGACAGCGGACGGAGGACGGCGGATGCAGAATGATGGCAATAGTCCCTTGCACCTTCGGCCAAAGGACTAAAAACTGTAGAATTGTATCCCGATACTCTGCAATTTAAGCCGATTTTCAGTGGTTGTAGAAACGTTGCAGGTGAGTTGGTGAGCTGCAATCTCGCATGTAGCACAGTTAAAGGTTGTTTAAGAAAATGTGCACACATTTTCTTTTCTCATTTTGCCCTTACCACCCTCCCCCAGAATGGAAAGAAGAAAGAGATGAACTATAATAAAACTTTATTTGTTCATAAGGTACATATAAAAATGCATGCATTCTGACTTTAAATAGTAGCAATTAATGACATAATTCTGATTGAACTGAATAGCTGCAACACGTATAGTAAAACATCTGAATAATATTCCTTATAATTTTGGCTAAATATGCTTTAACCTTTTCGAGTATACCTAAGTTATTTTATATATTATTTTATACCTAAGTTATTTTATTTTAATCCTAGATTGTATCTTTATATTGCATTGATAATTGTGTCTATTGTAGTTTTAAAGTTTCTCAGGTTCTGCCAGTGATGTAGGTATGTATTCCCATTACACATTATAGTTACAGCCCACAGGAGGCATTCAGTTTAACACTGGAACAATGGCAGGCAGTGAGCCTAGGCTAGTCCAATACACAGGGTTTAGCATAATCTCTCCAGTCAGCCACCTCAGTGATGAGAAATAGGGCAAAGTCCACTATCCAGTAATAAATAGAGATCTGTGCAGGAGGCTTACAGCAGTAGGGAAACAGCAGGAAAATTGTGCATTTTGGGGGGCCCTGAGGTGCCCTTAGAATGATCCAATCAAATACAGATGTATTGTATATATTGGCACTACCACATGTAATGTCTATGCAAAATCAGAGAAAAGGTTACTGAAGAGTTTTTGAAAATAGGCAAAATATAAAAAATTACCAGTTTTGGGAGCCCTGGGGGGCCCTTAGAATGATTCAATCAAATACCGATTTCTTGTGCATAGTGGCAGTACCCTAAGATATGTCTATACAAAATTAGAAAAAACGTTGCTGAACAGTTTCTGAGATATGGCAGAATGATGACATAAGTCCGTACTAAAAAGGTTGGATTCTCGAAAAGCCAAAGGCTTCCTTGTCCACTTGTCATTTCTGGGTGACAATTTTGTTCAATTTTGTTAAACCCACTCACTCACAAAGAAACAACATATGATTTACCCACCGTATGTACTGCACATATACCAGAAATGGATTATATAGCTTATGATAATGATCTATTACTTTCTATTCTTAGTGATGACATTACTCTATAAAGAGCTTTGAATTTCACTTTGAGCAATCCTAATGACTGTATACTGTCATACAAAGGTTATAAGAACTTACCTTTTACTATTATTTATTACTATGACATTATTCTTAAATTCTTAATATATTACTAGTAGTATTACCAGGGTAGATTTTACCATGTACTTACAAAGGACTTGTATAGGTATAGTTACTACTTCTACACTACAACTACTATCTGGTCAATTTTTTTTAAATAAGTCTATAAACGGAAGTTTTTGTGGCTTGTCAATAAGAAAACATGTTTTATTGTAAACTTTCATATAATACAGACCACAACATGTGTACACGTGAAACAGTAATTGAAATTGTGCAATTAGCTGTGTGTGCTAGGAATGTGTGGAATCCAAAGCTTGCCAAGCTGACACAACAACAGGGAGTGGTTTGATTGTAATGTACATGAACTTTCCATTAGGCCAATTATTTGGTTTCATCATCCAACCAAAGAATTTATTATTATTATTATTACTATTAATATTTTTATTATTATTACAGAACTTGAAGAAGACACACATACACTGTATACCCAAGTATCAATGGTTATAGTGTGTTTCGACTTACAACAGAAACATTAAAAATCAATGACGTCATGATTTTGTGCCTGCAATTTGCTCCGACAAATTATTTAACACATCGATTTAAGCATCTGTTACACCCGACATTTAAAACAGCACTGTAAATTCATGTGCCTACTAGTACTACCTGCCTACCAATTAATGCTGTTGTTGTTGTTATCCTGTAATGCCTCATACAGAGAGTCAGAGACAGCTTGTCTTCCCTCCTCAAATTTTCAGTACGTTTCATTGAAAGCACGGTACTAAGCATTTCGGTCTTGGGCCAGGGATTGTATTGTAGACAATGATAGATGTGAAAGACTCATCATATGTGATAGAGGGTGCAGAGCGAACTTTGCTCAGGATATGAACACAAGCTAATTCCAGCGGTGAAGCATCAACAGTTTCATTATGTTCACACTCAGGTCATTGTGCAGCACCGTTGCTCAGTTTGGCCTTGTTAGTCCTTATTTTGCACTAGTTTTTCTTACCGTGGTTGTGAGGAGGAAACACCTCCACTGCCTGCTTCAAAGACCCAGCTGGCTGTCCATTTATCATAATTTTTCTATTGATGCATTTAATGTAATAATCTCTCTACTTTCTCAATATTTGGTACATTTAATGCTTAATGCTACTGCTACTGTAGTAAAATATCTTAATTATATAAACACAAGTAATAAATTAATTAATACCTATGCTTTATTGAAGCTTACTTCATGATACAAAACATTTTTATTATTTAAAACTAAAATAACTCATGAATAATTTTTCCAAATGAGCTAGTAGGTTTTCGGCTCTAACCAACTTTCCTAACCAAATAATAATTATGTTTCGTGCTATGAACTAAACTGAGGAGGGGCCATTAATTGACATGACAATCATTACCACTGATTTTGAAATGGAATGATGAATGTGCACAACTTTTCTTACATGGTTGCATTCGCTGATTAGGTCCTACTCCTACATTTACAATTTCTGTTTCTGTTTGCAATACTGGCACAACATCCCGAAGGATGGTTTCGCCGTCGGCCAGTACTGGCAGTACTAGTAGTGGTTGTTGTTGTACAATACATGCACTGGTCACTTTAAATCGAGATACAGTATCTATATTTGGGACAATCCAGGCCAGATGTAATACTAGTTATGTATTTCCCTACAGTAGCCATGAATGCGGATAAGACCTAAGCGGTAATCAACCATAAAAGTGCAACTTATCGGGGACTCAGCACCGTGTAACACACTGCACAGTCACAGCTAGAACTTAGAAGTTGATACCTAGTGACTAGTCTAGTCGTCGACATCAATCTGAAGTTAGACGTCTCCATCTTTGTCCGCTGTTTGTTATCCTTCAATAAAACGATGCGGTAGCTACTGTGTTAGGGTATATTTTTACATTTATAGTTATTACTGGGTAATTGACACTTACATACCTTCCACGTACCCTGTTTTGTCGACGATTTACTCGGGCAGGAAACACCTCCTATCACGTGACATAATACTATCAGGAAGTGAACGAAAGCCAAACACAAATATTGGTTTTATTGTCGTATTTTGCGCCTACGGTAGCCTCGATCACTGTACTGACTGTTTACAGAAGTACTATTCTATGGTGATCCATGAATTTATAATGTGATTACGTAAAGTATCTAAATACGTGTTACCAGTTCAAGCTTGTACTTGTAAGTTGTAGGCTGGAGTCTAGACACTAAGTGGGGTTTGTTCGCACCCTTGCCGCACCCACTTAGTCTTAGACACGAAATCAAGTTGCCGAGAATTTTGCTTGAGGGAAAAGAGTTCCGATTGGGCCCTGCAGGCTGCAGTGCATGGCCATACCATTACAATTTAAAGGGGATATTTCAAAGGGATGCAGTTTCAAGGAGTGCAGTCCCTTAAGTTAGCACATTGTTTTTTACTTTTTATATAAACTGTTATAGAATTGTACAGAAATTCTATGGAATTGTTTAGACAAATATTTTATAGAAAATCTTGCACAAAAATCCTATGGCTATGCCATGGCATGGAATTTATTCTATAGTGCATAATATTATTATTATATAGATGTTTTGCTAAGGGCCAAAAAGGAGCTACTAAGTTTCAGAGGGGTGCAGTTTGAGGTTTAAGGGGATGCGATGGTCAAAGCACTTTTTTTCTTATTATTGAACTTAGAGAGTTAAAATTTTTAGAGGTCGTGAGTCATGGTTAGAAACTGAGTGTGGATTTTTTTCAGAATTTTGGGGGAGATTTTCCCGTGGTATGGCGGCCATCTTGGACTAAACTTTCGTTCCACTTATCTCAGTAACCACTAGACATAGACAACCCAAATTTAGTGTGTAGTTATTCCATAGTATCCCAATAAAAACTGTCAAGAGTTTTCATCGATATTTCAAAAAATGTTTTTTTGGTGAATTTTTGAAATGTAACTTTTTTGGTGGAAAAACGGAGGGCAAATTTTACATTCAAAATCCATTATGCAAAAACCTGGCAATGTTTTCAGAAAAGTTACTTAACAGTTTTCAAGAGCATACTATCAAGAAATACTGTGGCAAGTTTCAAGCAGTTCTGTCAAGTAACAGCTCAGATAAGTGACTCGGAAGACAAGAGGTGAAGAAAAAAACATGTTTCTGCATAAATCGCGTTCAAAGTTTGGGTACATTGGTACACACAGTTCAACATCTAAAATGTAACCTAGATGAACAAAACTTTGCAGATATGTTCTTCAGTGTATACTCTAGCAAACACATAGTTGAATAATATTTCTACACGGAAATGTCAACAACTCAAAACTCATTTTTTTCTCAAAAATCTGAAAAAGTCGTTCATGCTCTGACCATCGCATCCCCTTAAAAACATCCCTCCAAAAAAAAAACATTTTGCAGTTGAGCTGCTGTTTTAGTGATTCCTGTCGACAAATATATTTATATATTTTAAACATTTTAAATATTTTATATATATAAGTGTATGTGTGCGTGCGTGCGTGTGTTTGCATGCATGCATGTATTCGTGCATTATACACATGCATGTCAGACCTATAGCAATAGATTGGGCGATATGAGTGGTGCACCCCCTACTAACCAAGGCAACAATATTCCACTTGATAACAATTAACATAACACATTATTTCATTAACATTTGTTTTTAATGTAATTAAAATATGATATATATATATATATGCCAAGATAGGCCTATATTATTAATAAAATAAAAAAAATTGGGCCATCCTGGTTTTGATCCTGATTCCATTCCATTGTTTAATGAGAACTCCACCAGTGAGCTTTTTATGGAAGAATATTGGGAGTAAATCTGCAAAATTAATAGAGAAAAATCATCCAGAACCACCAATGAGTTCTACTTTTCAGCAAGTTCCACTTTCTAAAAAAATGCACCCCAAAATGTCACCCATGCAATCAGTATATACCATGGACACCCGCTATAAACAATAAACATGTACACTGGGATTTATTTGTGTATGTGTACATGGATGTGTGTGCATATGTGTGTGGATATTTGAGTTTATAAATAAATATTATGTTGGTGAATTATTAACTTATTGAACTTATTAAAATTTGTCAACCTGACAGATTAATAATCTTTTTAAGCGTAACCTTGAGCTAAGTATGTGTTTCTATGTTATTTTGTATGTGCAAATCATGAATCATATCAATACAACTAACTCATGATGTCTTTTTATGCAGAATGTGGATGCTAAGCTGCCTAACAGCCAGAGCGAGATTGCAAAACTTTGGTATCATTCCCCGTGTTTTAGTAAGAAATCATGGTCACAGGGCACCCTGTAAATTAACAGGAAAATAACAATATTTAAAGTCTCACCATCAACTGATTTAGACCAACATTATTAATGAGGGTCATTAATTAGGGGCATGGCAGTAGCTGGAAGGTGGGGGAGAGGTTATTAACATTGGTGGGGATTGGCCTGAAAATATTCCTAAGCGAGGTGGTGGTGGAATGCAAAAAATTGTGGGAGGTGGGAAGTTGCCCCCCTGAAAATGGAGATTGGGGTTGAAAACCCTGCCCCACCCCTCACTGATTGATTTTTGTAGTGTGTGAATAATTTGAGTAACAGTACATTTATATAAAAGCAATACTAGTACATAGTTGTTGTTTGTTGGAATCCTGTTGAAGTATACCCCAAAACTGGCTTAACAATTAATGCTGTCTGATATCGACACTGACAAGCCAACATTTAAATGATTGTTACATAAGCCAAGCAACCGCCACCACCATGCAACACTTCATTACACTTTCTCATAGCCGTTCTACCCCATTAAGCATGACCCATTACCTCGCACTGATGGTACATGGCGTAGAGGCGTGTCCCCTGGGTGGCAGATGGGGGAGCCCTCCCTTGGGCGGTTGCACGTGAATAATACACAAGAGCATGCCATGGGCCAACGTACCATAGGAGAATGGAAAACTGTAACTTCAAACCCGAGTAGATGGGGCTCATCAGTCCAGCAGCACAACTTATCTAGGAGACTGAAACTCTGATTTAAAACCTGGGCAGTTGGGGCTCATCAGGCTTGGAAGGCAGCTCAACTAGGAGAAGGAAAACTCCGATTTTAAACCTCCGCTGCCCTGTGGCTATACCCACCTATAGGGAAGGCTTCTGGAGTAAACCCTGAGGAATAATCTGGAGTCAGAGTCCCAAAGGCAGTTCAACGTTGACTTTAACGTTCTTCTTGCAACTCCTGCGACGCCGCTGGTGCCAAACTGTTTCGGCTCTTGTCGTTCCTTCGGATCCATCAGCTGCGTGGAGAGAGGGAACCCACTGCATGGGCAACAGCTCGTTCTTCATATTATTTTGCCCAGGCTTCCGACACTCTAGCGTTGACACAACACGGGAAGCAGCAGTCACCGGTTATAAGTCACTCTGCTAGATTGGCATAAAGCATGGCGCCAGGGGTTGCTTCCGATGGTGAGAGACGTCTTCGGACTTCACTGGACAGCTACCGCCCGCCTTGAGCTGGGCAGCCCCAAGTCAATAAGGTGCTGTCCCGCCACAGTCTGCCTTCCCCATTGGGTACAGCTCGTCTGAGGGAGCGCCAACTCTAGCCACCCAGAGACGACCTACAGATGTGACCACTGTGGCAGGGACTGCCATTCCCGCATCGGTCGCATCAGCCACAGCCGATGCTGTCCCAGACGCAGCAACGCCAACTAGGGCGCATCATCCATGGTCGACTCCTGACCGACGGAGGCCTACACTCCATTACTGTTGTGCCTGCCACCTAGACAATGACACTATCATCATCCACTAGATGGCACCACACACACCAGTGCACTATGCATTTCAGAAAAACAGTTGGTAAATTCCGAGTTGCAAATTTCATACCCTGGTTCAGTGGTGGGATGTAAGGATATTTTAAAACCAACCAAGCCGTCAAAGGATTTTTTATCATTACATAACATCTGTGTCATTAAGGGGGTGGCTCCATTATAATAACGTGGCACATCGCCATATACAAATTTGTCGAAACAACAAAAGCAAACTAGCTCATTTGTGACAATTATGTCAATATTTCCCAGGTTCATGGGTAGTCTATTTTTAGGATTCATAGATGGTTTTATTTGAGGTTAGTAGGTGGTATTATTTCCAAAATTTATATCTGATCTCATTACCAATTCATAGGTGGTCTTATCATTCATGATCATATTTCTTTGATTTGTAGGTGGTCTTATTTCCAAGGTTCATATATGGACTTATGAAATTAATATGTGGTCTTATTTCTGAGGTTCATATGTGGTCTTATTTCTAAAGTGATCATACGTCTTGGATTCATTGGTAGATTTATTTATAAGGTGATTTTATTTCTTAGATTTATTGATGGTCTTATTTCTGAGATTCATTCATAGGCAGTATTATTTCCAAGGTTTCACTGTATTAAAACAACACAGGTCAAGTATTGATTTATTTATTACTTTTAAAGTTGATACATCACAATGTGACAACGCTACCAAAGTTATGAACATGTTTGACCTGATTTTTCAGTCAGAGTCCAGTAACAACGCATACACATTCAACTCTGGACACTAACGTCAATAAATATACTAACTTTAAGTAATAATATCAATAAATTAGACTATGAATAATTAAAGATGTCATTGTCATCGATGACACAATACAAATACATTTAGACTGTCAGTGTCACTACTTAAAGTTTAAATGCACGAAAAGATGCTATGACAAAACAGCAACGCAGATACGAACAAACAAACGACCAGAAGCAGACTTGCTGAAGTAGTAGAGTCGAGATGGGCCCAATGAAAGAGAACATATAGAACAATCAAAACTACCGCTATAAAGATAACAAGACACTCTTAATGACACTGAAGGTCTATGGCTTCATTTGATGAGGCACCCCTTGACATCGCATGTGAGAGAGGACTAAGTAGGAACTACGAGGTAATGTCTGCGGTATATATTATTATATACCGCAAATTACTAACATAACTGCAAGAGTGCCACGAGTGAAGAACCTATAACGGGTAACATTTAGTGTTAATTTAAACAACAGAAGTTGAAGACATGACACAACGGTGATGCTAAGTTCTAAACAAATGAAGCTAAACTAAATCCTCCAAAATGACGAGCAAACGACCACACGGTAAGGATTCAAAGATACACCAAGACCCAGAGAAGTACAACCAATCCCCATCATACAAGTTACGATTATTGTCACTGCCAGTATAGAATGTACAACATGGTACTAACTAATAAAGTCAAACCTACTGTACTAGCTACTTCGAAACGTGTTTGTGTGTATGTGTGTGTGCATGTGCATACAAGTGTCTGGATGTGTATGCTTGCTTGCATGCACGTGTATTTTGTGTATAATTATTGTGTGTGTGTGCGTGCATGTGTGTAAGCATGCATACATACATGTACACACATGCATATATACACTATATATATGCATATATATACATATGTATGTATATAACGATTTCACACACATACAAATGTTTTGGATAGTGTGCAATACAAATATGACTTGATTGGAGAAAAATGAGCTAAACTAATTCTTGCTATTTTATTTATCAATGTCGTTGGTGTTCCTCAAAAGAAATGACCCCTGTAGTAAAACCATACTTCAGTTATACCATAGCACTAGAATAAAAGATGGGAATCTCAGTTTGTCAAACTGAGTTAACACAAGACGGCCATCATTCACCGTTAAATAGACAAAGATGAAGTCAAGTAGACAGGCAGATAAACATTACGGCGGGTTAAAAACGGGGAGACAAAAGACGAGCAGACATACACACAAACATGCAATGAAGAGTTTGAATAGCAATGAAGTTCTGAAAATCAATGTGGGAACAGATTTATGCAAAACGGTGATTTCTACTGGTCACGCTAACCAAACAACCAGCCAGCATTCATCTCACAATCAATAAACAAGGGTTTAGACTCTACCTATCAGAATTAAAGGCAGTTTGCAGTGAATCAACATCTTCCTGAAAGGGCCTCCACTGATATCAGGCGAAGGTGACGACGTTCTATTAATGTCTTATATACATATGAAGATACGATGAGCATCGCACGCAACAGTTTTTTCATGAGGCTATATCCTCGACATAACATTCAACAGTCTTTTTTACAGTTGTACAATTCATCCAGACATTGTTCACTAGGGGGAGCCACCTTTGCCATTAACATTAATGACTAGATAATAATGGGCAACAGGGGGCTGCTGCCCCGGGGGCGAGGGGGCTGGCAAGTTACAACTCGCCCCAGTGAAGCAATGAATGGTACCTGAGTACGATCTGCTTGCGGTAGCAGTGATCTGTGGTATCCTTAAAACCTCTGTACTCCGACATCAAACTGCAAGTGCATCATACTAGGTCTGCTGAACCTTGTTACTGCGTTATCTGTAAACCTTTCTACTGCGTACAGTTCCACAGCAGTATGGCATTCAAGGTCTACTGAACCTCTCTAATGCACACAGTGCCACATACAGCCCTCTGTACTGTGGTACAGTGCAGTGATGAGTAGGGCTACCCACAAGCATGTGAGTTGCACTACATCAGTCCCTGGGATTGTGGCCGACTCAAACAGTGTTTAGTTTAACTGATGCTAAATCACTCACTCTGACACGCTGCATGGCTAGTGACAGGGCCATGACAAGATTCAAGATTCAGAAGTAACAGTGAACATGCGATATCAAATCCCTCTGCCTGCTTGCTATCTGGTTTATGTACATTGCTTTGTAGAGGTTTGTTTGATTCCGCGAATCAAATGTAAATGTTGTACCTTGATCTTACCTAGATTTACACCACTATGCACAAAGCTGCCGGATTAACTGGATCGGGAAAGATCAAAGATCTGGTAATTTGTGGACATCGCAATGAGTTCAAGACTGCCAATCATTGAACTACAACTATCAGGAGGCCTGGATGAGTTCAAGACTGCCAGTCATTAAACTACAACTATCAGGAGACCTGGATGAGTTCAAGACTGCCAGTCATTAAACTACAACTATCAGGAGACCTGGATGAGTTCAAGACTGCCAGTCATTAAACTACAACTATCAGGAGACCAGGATGAGTTCAAGACTGCCAGTCATTGAACTACAACTATCAGGAGACCTGGATGAGTTCAAGACTGCCAGTCATTAAACTACAACTATCAGGAGACCTGGATGAGTTCAAGACTGCCAGTCATTGAACTACAACTATCAGAGGCCTGGATGAGTTCAAGACTGCCAGTCATTGAACTACAACTATCAGGAGACCTGGATGAGTTCAAGACTGCCGTGTAGTGAGCTTCGACTGCCGCCAGACGAGATGCTACTGCTGGACTGATGCGGGTCGCCGCGGCAGTGATTATTGTCAAGCGCAATCGAGGGTGGGAATATCTCGGCCGCGATATGACTACGGTAAGTCCGGTGGTCGCGTACAGCGGTGCACTCGACCGCACTGCACTGGTCATCGGGCGAGTTCAATATGTCCTCGAGACTGCGCGACTTGCGCCCCTTCTCAAAGTTACTTAGTGCACCGATTGAGTTGCTCGATTTCGAGTGTCGCATGAGGGCTTGCGTGTTGACCGGTGACCCACACCCATGTCCATCCACGCACGGCTTCTGTGAACTCACTGCAGATGTCGCCATTGTACAAACAGCACTGCCACTGTCTCGGGGGGCTCCGTCCTTGTCTGTCTGGTCACGTGACTGCGGCTGCGTCGTCATCGCAGTGTCACTGTCAAAGAGAGGATATGACGAGAACGCGATACTATTCGGTCGCACAAGACGCTTCGCCTTCGTTTCCGGCGACCGCAGCATCACCTGCTGGCCACTGAGAAAGTTATCCGACGGCAGCTGGTGGCCGCCGAACTTCGTCACCGCACTCGAGGCAGATGCGAGGTGATCGCATGTCTGTCTGTCCGCCACATTGATACTCAGTGGTCGTTTTGTGCCGGTCGTGCTCTTGCTGCCCTGGGTTGACATGCTAGCAGTCCGTCTCGCGTGTTCCTCCTTCGTGAAACATGGCACGAAACTCAGCTTGTCCAATGAGGTAGTGGGGAACAGACGCAGTGGAATAGTCGGCGACGACGTCTCGATGATAGTGGCGACCCCTGTTGACCACTGCCAGTTGTCGATCGGGTCCTTCCTCGTCGGACTCGGCTGGTTAAAGTTGAGCTTCGCGAGGGCGCTAGTGGGCGACTGGAGGGTGGTGGCAGTGACACCTAGTGGCAGGGGTGGACGCAAGGTGAAGCGTTTCAACTTGGGAAGGGCTTGTATGGCTCTGGGTAGTCTCGTTGACGTGGCGGTGGGCTGACGTAGTTCATCGATGCACTGTTTCTTGAGAAGGCTCGCTTCACAATCGCTGAGATCTCGCTGTGACTTCAGTCGTTGTTCGTGCTCTATCAGCTGACCCAGGAAGTTGAAGTTTGGAGATATTGTTGGTCGCTTGTCCTTCACGTACCTGAAACACACCACACTTTCTTAACTCCACTCTTACACATACAACTGACCTATGCGTCATGTGAACCATTCCCTAGCAACGAGGACTGTGAAGCTATTGAAATTTCAATATTCTGTCGTGTATTTCGTTGGAATTCTGGCTCCAACTGTTTTTTCTGTATAACAAAAACATGTTTCTGTATGACAAAAACATAAGGCAAAGTTGTTCAAGTGAGAAATGAACGTGGGAAAGATTGATTTAGCAGATGTCATATCGTACTAGTCACGTAATGCACATATCACTTATCGAAACATTGTTGACAAGGCACAGCTTGATGTAGTTCATGGGCACCATTTTTACTGTAACAAAATATTTATTTACTCTTTATATAACGAGCAGTGCTTAAGCTTTCTTCCAAGTTTCTACAGACCACCAGACGAAAGCACAATCAGTGACAAGCAGGCTACAGTACCATGTCTCAACTGATTACACTGGAACCCTCCTTGACATTTCCCACACAGCAATTGTATTCAAACTATATTTACAAATATACACATTCCCATTTGATGTCCCAAGAAATTTAGAAGCCACTTAAATTCAGTTCAACAATATTCGTCATTAGTAGATATAGATTCTATATTCTACGTATGGCAAACTTGCCAACATTCTTCTATTCCAACACGTAAACATCTGGTGTTTTTTCTGTCTTAGATTTACAGTTGTATTCACTTCTGACCAATAACATAACATGGTCTTGTCTGAATGACAATACAAAGGTTGTATTTGTTTTGTGAGGTACTTTTACCGATACACTTCTACAGAAAACTATGAGCCCCAGCTATGAGTCACACCCACACAATGGGGCTTTATATGTTGTTTTTTTAAATGTTGTTTATGCCAATCTAAGCAGGCAATCTAGGTTCCGCAGGACCAGTCACGGCAGTCATTTAGGGGTGATCCCATAAGTTTGCAAAGTCCGGGAAACGTGCAGCATTCAAGCCATCACCGCACCAATACATGGTGTCAGACTTTCAATTCTGAGCGACAGAAAATGTCTTAAAAACCCACAGTCAACACCCACCGGAATCGACCGATGCGATATTATTCCCAAGACATGACACCGTCATGTTTTGATATCCACAATGTGCATTAAGTTCTACTCAATAGGTGGCACTACTGTATTGGTTTATTTTCCACGCAGCGATCAAACCACCACTCTCCTACGCTGTTTGTGACTTTGCGAACTGATGCGATCACAACTTAGTTGTGTTACTGTTTTGTAGACTTACTTGTAGGCTTCGTCTGTCGACATGCTGAGATGATGCATGATGTATGCAATGGCGAGTGTGGGTGAGCGCGAGACGCCAGCCAGACAGTGGATCAGCACACAGCCGTTTGCCTCCCGTACCTTATCTGTCAACGCGTCAACACGCCAGTAAGTACGATGAAACTACGACGAAACTATAAAGAATTGTTTTATTAATGTTTTTATTTTGACCTGTCAGACATTTCGAATAATACATGCATGTCAAATTAATATTTTAAAAAGTACAAGTTGTAGACGTATAATAAACATGATATGTAAATAATGTAATTGCAAAGAATTGGGGTCAGGAGACTCCAAGACTTTGACAGTCGCTCTCGAGGAGCTTCTGCTGCATCACAACAACTTGCTTTAATACTGTCGAGAGTGCCTTTCTGTCTGATGTACACTTTTATTTATTCTGTTACTTTTTACCAATTTATCCAGAATGATCAACATTTCTAACGAGCTGACGGAATTGACGTGCCTAGAAACTGGAAGGCTTCCTGGAAGAATGGCAGCAGTTTGTCAGCGTAGTTGTCATTGACTGGAATGCGGAGGAAGTGACCTTCCTGGATGAAGGTTGGTCGAGGACACGTGTTGCTCACGTTGACAATGTGTGTGATGCCCGCTTGCTGCAACCACAAGTAATGTACACTCCATTATTACTCAAACTCTCGAATCAACTCCCTACCACTTTAAAATCATCTCAAACCATAGCTACCTTTCGTAAGAAAGCTCAAGAATTATTTATTTGAAATCGCATTCCCACCCGAACCTTCGGCACTCCCTTGCTCTAATGATGACTCTTGCTTGTCCCTGTTAACGATTTTGCTCAATGATTCTTGTATGTCGCGCCTCTGAGCTCAGATCCCTGGGGATATCGGCGTTATAGAAGTTAATTATTATTGTAATTATTATTACCCTCCGATGAATACTTCATTGCACTTCACTGCATAAAACTTGCATTTTTAAATAAATAAATTTATAATTTTATTTAGTATGTGTTGAGCATGCCACGTGGCAGCACCGGCGTTTACTAGTAAACAGTGAGTTCACGCACGACGGGTAGACTAAATGTGAACACTAAAACGAAAGCAGTCACAGATTGTTTGCCGTCTGAGGTACCAGCGTGTAGTGTGTGTGTGTGTGTGTGTGTCTCCATGTATGGGGGGGACAATCACTTGACACGTCAGAGCTCAGCAAGTGCATGTGTGACATCGACTCTATGTGTGACTCATCCACGAAAAAAACATCGCCAAACAAGATGACTGCCTTAACCCAATGTGGCTACTGTATAATGTGGGTCCAGTATCACTAACTAACTAACCCACCCAAGGAGCAACAAGCCAATGGTAGTAGGTAACACCAGTACAGTATTTTAAACTTATCCCCGTTGACCATTTCAGTTCTGCTCTCGCCAATTATGGCACTGCAAGCCACCAAAAATTATTTCCCGGTAGCAATCGCTTCCTAGTAAATCAAACATAACACCACCGTGGCACCCCCTTGAGAGTGTCCCACCAATCAATATATCCATTGAAAAAGTAAATAACTCTAAATAACTATGTTCGTGTTTTGTTAGCTACATCGCCAGTTGGCAGCTCAGAGGCCAATGGTCCATGGAACAGAATGAACATAAAAAGAGTTGAGTGGACTTCAGTGCCCTGCATTTACATTCTCATCATATTTGATAGATGCTGTAAAGTATAAAAAGTACACTATAACAAATTTCCATTCAAAAATATGAAACAATCAACAAATTTATCCAACATTTGCTGGTATCACTAGAAAGATACACGCAGGCAGAGTAATTTACAGGCAGCCATGTTTACAAGTCACATTTTTCCTGTGAATATTGCAAATGTCAGTTTATTACCAGCACCAACGGAAGGAAACATACAATTCTTTAAATTTTTAAATAAATAATTTAAACATATGTAACAGTATCGCAGTCACATAAAACGATGATGTTTCTTGTATGATACAAAATATACGACTTGGAAATGATGTACTTTGTGCAACATCTGACCTACATTTGCTGAGTGACCATTGACTTACCTGCACAGTTTCCATAGAGAGAGCATCTTTCTGAGATCCAAGGTATAGATAAGGCAGAATCTTGGTCGGACCAACGTTGGCAACAGGCATGCAAGGCTGTGACATAGACGTCAGTGGCGGCACCTTGCTGCCAGTGCTCGAACTATCACCGCAAGATGTCTTGCTGTCACATAGTGTCGGATGTCCGGCTTGAAATTCAAGAAATCCTCCTGCAAAGAAACAGATCGGGCGTTTAGTTTTACTGCACATATGACTGTTTGGATGACTGCATCTGTAACTACTTGTATGTCTGGCATTGTCTTAACATTTGACTGAGTGACAGAATACATAAAATATACATAAAATGTGCAGTTGTTGCCCGAAAGGTACCGCTATACGTCGGTGGCTAACTACCAAGTGGTGCCCTCTGAGGATGGGACGCACACCCTTCACCAGACCTACAAACCAATGCACCGACAAAACTATTCCAAACATTCAAACACTCCGACGTGTTTCACCTGCAAATACTTTCACTTCGTGAATGTCAAATGCAAATCTACAAATAATTACATTTAAATGCATTCTAAGGCAAACATGTTTATTTACGCATCTGCCCAACGAGTGGAAATGACTTGTGACTCAACATTGATGTCACGCTACTTAAAAGTTTACACTGGTAACCTGCCGCGTGACTCATCCCTGCACCTTGCTACAACTTGTACCTGGTGAGAAAGGTCATTATATATATGACAACAACCTGTCACTCAGTCTAGGTATCACTCAGTGGGTTTTGTTTATTGATAAGAACATAATCACAACTGGACAACATTATGCATATTTGTGTCATGGTGTGTGTGTGTGGGCGTGTGTGTGTGCGTGCGTGCGTGTGTGTGTGTGTCTGTGCATGCATGCGTGCGTACATGCGTGTGTGCCCATATATTCATCTATGTACATGGCCATGTAGATGATATAGTATACATATATATGTGCTTGACTGAATGTGTGCATGCAAATAAGCCCTGGATAAAAAACAGGGACAGTTTTTTGGATACATATGGCAATTTTGACAGTGAAATACTGCAAGACTCTAACACTCTGACACGTCAGATATACCATGCACACACCCGAACATTATATACAATGACATACATACCACTTGCATGCACACACAAGCATATAATAATTATAGTGGCTGTAATGTATAATTATACTTGTTACATTTATGTAACACATACAGATTTATGCATACATGTGTGTGCATGTATGATTCTGTACACACACGCATGCAAGCACGCACACGCACACACATGATTACACGTATATAAGTGTACATAGACATATATGGAAGTAGCAATGATTTAGCAGGTGTCTGACAACTACACAGTAAAATCATAAAACAATTAAATCTGGGTAAAAAACGAATTAGGGAAGTGCTTGAAATCAGCAAGGCGTAACTGATAACGATCGATGGCCATTCATTGGTCAGGCCATTGGCCAAGCAATCAGTCACTGGAGCACCTCTGTGTACAGTATTACTCATACATTCTTGCTCTGTGAAACGGGTCCTATTTATAGCCGGCTGATATCCTGCTGGTATTCATAGGATTGTACAGAATGGTTTACGGACAGCCCCGTAAGGACACCAGAAAGACAAAGTTGAGGTTCTCTCATAATTAGGGGACATTTTATGATTACCTCCTGCAAATAGGGTCATTGATTGGTATCCGACCAAGGCGCAGTTTCTACTGACTTACACAAACACAGTGCACTGCAACATGGAACTGTAAGTTGGTAGTCATGCATGATTCATGTGGTTACAATGTATAAACTAAGACTCAGTCTAGTCTGCAAATGCAAAGTAATAAACTGATTTCTGTTTTGCATCTGATTAAGGGCACACTTAGAAGTACATATTAAAAAACAAATTTTGCACCAAGTTTGAATTAATTTCAGAATAACGACATTATATGGTACGTGTTAGGCACAGCTAAGGCAGAAAGTATTACTTTTAAACAACAATGGAAATACGAAGTGGTATGTCATTATGTGGTTTGAATAATTACTAAAATCGTTGATTCATCATTTCATCCCAAAGAATTGTTAGAACTTAAAAATAAACATTTAAATCTTACGTACATACTATATACACCATATGTTTCGAGAATATTTAGTGTGTTTATTTATAATCGATGTTCCTTAGAAACGTGAATGTAACCAACACAAACAAATATATATATTACAAGAAGATGTCTCATACTGACCATTGCATGTCAACGGTGCCGTCTTCAAAGTGACGCTCTTCTGTCTCTGTAAAGCCGCGAGACGTGCACTCTTCGTCCAACAGAAGTCTACCTTCGAGTGAAATACCTCAAGAAACATCTGACACTTTGCGACGTGTCGTGACGACATAGCCACCATCGACGTAGCCAGCGTACGACTGTCGCTTCGCTCTACACCTTTCTCGCATCCGTCCGTCTTCGATCTCACTTCCCGAGGCCACTTTGGCATGATTAACAACGATAATATCACAATTGCGTGACCGTAATATACAACTATATCGCACACACCTCTCTAATATGATCCAGGTTTATGAAATCATTTGACGATGTCAACAAATGCGGACAGCATGATCCGTGTGCGAGGCATGGTCCATTGGTGTGTGTCCTGTGGAGGTCTATGTGTTAATGTTGGACCAACACAGACACATGACTGATCAGTGTCAACAGAGGGTGACTCAGCTTTCAAAGAGACCACAACAAAGGCTGTCCCTACTGGCTCTCAGTTGATCTCTATACTGGCACCAATCCAAGCCAGCTGTAATCGCAGCAGGAAGTGCATACACTTGTCACTGGCAGGATGAGTCATTAAACTTGAGTTTTACTTGAGTTTCCATATGAGGCCCTGTTACGATCTGAACTACGGGAATGATACGCCAGCTATTTGTGCAATTTCTGGAATTCTCGCGTGGTGGAAGTCAACAACGCTACGCGTAATAACAAACCAACCTACCGCAGCGGGAATGTAAAACGAGAAGACACCGGCACAATCAACAGCGCGTTACCGCAACGCTTACATAAGTCACACCTGCGTAGATGTAAACACGCGAATACAGCGACTGCGTTCATCCGAGATACCTGCTACCTGTTCTTGCCATCGTGACTCATCCACAGTGACCCAGCAAATACAATATCCAGGAAATCAGCACTGGGATACGCAATCAATACTGGGCAGGTTGTCATCACAAACGTATGCAGTCTGCAGCAATATGTCCGCCAACACCAGCTGTGCCAACCCTGACTCGTAGCATCATAAAATCACTGTCAATGACGAACCTTCTCCCTGGAAGGTTGTCATAGATAATGAATGTCCTCCCTGGTTCTGTCAGTCTCCTCAGCCGCACTTGTTTATCTCGTTGACCTGGTTCTTGCTGTACACACTGGAGGGCAGCCAGCAAGGTTCGTCCTTCGATACTTCTACCAATTCAAAATCCAATCCCCCTTTCCCTACACACACACAGGGAACGTTCCGCTGCCTTTTTTAATCCCTCCTATCTGCTTGTGGTTCTCCCAGCTAATGGCCTGTCTGTGAGTGCTGGCTGTGCATGAATGGTCATGACCCCTCCTCCCCCCAAGCCAGGCACAATGAACTCTACCAGTGAGTCATCACCATCAACCAAGGCCCATTCACACAGGGCATACCTGCTATAGTCTTTCCATGACAGCCTGTCATACTCAATTAGCCAGTGACTAATACTGTTTGTACTTGTTGCACGTTTTACGCAGAATACTAGCGTTGTGTACGAGTGCATAACTAACTAAACATTACAACAAGTACCTGTACACAAATGTGAGTGTGTGTTTGTGTGCATTTGCATTACATTTTAAAATAACATTTATTGAATAAAAATAGTATTACATAGCAACACTGCCTGTATAACATTACAACAATTTTAGAGTCAACAGATTATGGATCAATAGTTGTGTTAATCAATATTTATATGACAATTACCATTACAGGTGTTAATATATATGATATAACTGCTTCTATCTGATTTCTCAATCAATAAAAACACATGTTTCAGAGACTGAAAATTAAATTAAATTAAATATGTTAACACTTTTACTTCAATTCAGTAAAACAAACTACAATTCAGTAAAACAAACTACACTGACGTTATCATTTCATATAATGTACTGCATGACTAGTACTAACTAGAAACGTAACAAATTAATGCAATGAAAACCGACAAAAAACAAAGAAAATTTGGGCCTAACTATTTCATGAAAAAACAAGAATATCAAAAACGAATTATGAGTGTACGCTTCATTGTGGTAGTCTGGCATTACTCATAGATTTCCCTCTCTGATACCATCAATACAATACAAGAACAGGTCGCCAGGCAGGTTACTATGGTACTAGTAAAGTAGTAACTATAAACATAACGTGTTAATGCAATGAAAACCGACAAAAAAACATAAAATTTAAGCCTAATTGTTTTATGTGAAGGTCAAAAACAAATAATGTATGTTTCATTATGAGTAGTGGCATTACTCATAGATTGCCCTCTCTCACACAGTCAACACAATACAAAAGCAGGACTCCATGGAGATTACAGAGCTCTAGTTTCCTCTGTCAACCCCCCTGTCCAGGGTGGTGTCATTGGAAGATATCAAGACTAATTAAGCAGCTGGTATAAGGATGAGTCAGAGACCAGCACAAAGACAGGCGAGTGTCACCAGCATCTGTCAGGTGACACACGTGACAGGGCCAGGGTAGAAACGATTCCGTTGTTCTATCCATTGACTAAAGACTACTGCCTTATCTCGATTGTGCAAATGTTTTATTTAGTTTTTATCAAACCATCAGACAAATCATTTAATCAATGATGGTACAGTGTAAACTCTAGTCTACGACGTGCTGCCTCATCTGTGCAAATGTTTTATTTAGTTTATATAACAATAGTAATGGATAGCTCTTATATAGCGCAAATCTTTTTAGACAAAAAACTTGGTATAAAATCACCTGACAAATTATTGAATTTTGGTATGTACTGTGTAGTATAGATTACGACATTCTATCTCATTTGTGCAAATGTTTAATTTCGTTTATAAAATCATCGGACAAAATTATTATTTAATTACCGTTTGTCTAGGCAAGTTGACCGTGGCACTTGGGAAGAGGTTCTGTTACACTGCCCCAATGTTGGCATACTAAAAGTAATATAGATAAGACATGGCTTTTAATATTGTACTACTCTAAATCACGTTCATATTTTAAATGTTATTGATAATATATATTTAATGTTTCGATACTTAACTGTGAATAAAAAATGAAAACAATTTCACAACTGATTATACATTGTATGTACAAGAGAAATTTATTTAGATAAATTACTGAACATTTCTACCTCTACAAAATAAAAATTCACATACTGGATATGTCTAAAAGAACTAATTTGTCATATAATTTAGATAAATGTTACTATTTATTTTAGGAACCTGCAGTTGTTTTTATCCTAAAAGTGGACTTTGAAGTGAACAGCTCAAAATAGCCAGTTGGTGAGTTTCCTTGTATACCTGTACTTTCATCATAAGTTCAGCCAGTTTTTGCTAGTATTTGTAGTTGCGTTAAAATTACTGGTCATAATTAGCATAGTGATGTAAGTTCACGACACTGTAAGTTTTGTACAATTGTGTTGAGTTATGTAAATGGCCGTCTTTCATGTGCATCTAGCAGTAAACATTCGCTCTAACGATTTTACGACTTTCACAGCTAGCATCTTCTCAAAGTGTTTTTAATGTACTTACAAAAATAGTTTGGCTCAAATATATTGAGCATATACCGTATGTTAAAGGTGCATTTCTGTCAAACGTTATCGCATATACTTAGAATGTTTGAATAACGGTTCCATTGACCCCTAAGGAGGAGGAGAAATCTGCACTTGAGATACAGGTACAGTGCGGAACGACCAGAATAAGCTGAATACAGGGAAAAAATAGCAACTGGGTGAGAGATAAAGCTGTGCATAATTAAGGTCTGCTATGTTCCACCAAGAGAAAGATAGCCAAGTAGACCGTTGGAAAAACATGCAGGCTTCGTACTACTTAGCAGCATAATAATAATTAATAATAATAAGGGAACTTCTTTTGCGCCTAAATCCTCAGAAATCAACCTTCGAGGCGCATCAATACAAAAGGGTTAGTCTCAGAATCGATAAGCCACATTAAAGTTGGCAAGAGATGTATCGATATTATATGCCATGGTGCTCAGGTTGATATGCAAGGTTATAAAGGTAAGTTTTAGGAAAACAAGCAGGGAAAAACCTGAAGATGTGCACAAAAAATGTGAAAGATTGACAACATCAAGTATGTATTGGACATGTGGAGGATTTGAAGTGGCCAAAGAGATTAGGAGACATCAATGGCCTAACAGTGACTACATAGTACATGGTACACTGGCTACCCATGTAGTGCACATCATGATGAAATAATCTGATGCACACTTGTAGTTATATCTTATGCAATACAAATTCACTTTTTATGTAAGTTTGTATCTGTATGTAGGAGCACGCAATGCTGTGCATGCATGGACGTATGACTGAAATATTATCATACAACATACTTCTGGATATTAACCGAGAGTTTGTTATAAGGCAATGAGGCTGAATGAGCTGCAACATTTATAATCGACGCCCATCAGGCAAGAGTTCAGTTATACAGCGAACCACCGGGGAACTCGGTAGACTAAAGCAGGCATTGATGCCACTCACTATGTATTATTGATGCGTGAAGATTTATTGAGTGTCCCACTGTCAGTTCCTATCATACTCCGAGAACATGACACATTGACTGCCCATATGATAACATCTCACATAAAACATACTGAATGTCACCGTTATCACCGGCTTCCTTTTCTGAATAAAAAACGTACACACGGCCACAGCTATAAATCTACTACCGGTGGCTAGAATCACATAATCCAGTTATCAGAAATATAACATTATTTGGAATATTACCTCATAAATTTAACCGGTCTGTAACGAGCCCCCATATGCATGCATGATTAATTATCATATTAGAGGTTTCCTGCAGGATATTATTAATTATTTAATGCCATGGGGGTGTGTGGTCATTCTCTCACTTTCCCACGATCCATGAATCATCAGACCTGGTCCACAAACAAAAGGCTACTAGGATGCATGACATCATCAGGGGGTCACATGACCTGTGTCACATGACCCGTGTCTCTTCATAGTACAGGCTATCATCTACATACAGCCTATTGCAAGGTTCACACCTGAAACTTCTCATGCACAAACCTTCTCAACTTTTCATAAACAGTATATACCCCCGAGTTTGGGTATATGTTAAGTGCATTAGGGTGCTACAAGTAAGAGGTTTGCCAGATTTTAATTAAATAATACATTTCTTTCAAATGTGGTGAAATGTTTTCAAACATGGTTCAGCTTTCAAGGTAACTGACTTTGTTAAAAATCTGCACTTGATATCCAAATGCAAGTTTTTTAATGAAGTAAGTTACCTTGAAAACTTACCAAAAGTAACAAAAGTTACCCAAAAAATTCTGCACATTTGATGGAATTTATTAATTATAAATATGATAGCTTATATTTTGTCTTCCAAGAAATTCTCTATAACCTGACATATCCATATTGGACAATTCAAACAACCCCCCCACTGCCCAATACGATCAGTTTCCACAGTATCTACATTTTACACCCCTGTATTTTGATTGCAAAGATTGCCTGAAAATGTTTCCTATTTTCAAAATGACCCCCGTCACAAACACCGCCTTCTGGTTAGAACACAATCCAGTCAATCCCTCAAAATAGCTGCTGCGAGAAACTGGTGAGTGAGAAACTGGTGAGCATGTGAGAGAGTATAAAGTTTCAATGCGCAGATTGTTAATGACAGTTTAGGTGCAATATGCTGTCATCTGTTTGCCTTACTTGACCACAGTCTGCGGTTCCCGGGAACCAGGAGTCAGCAACCAGGGAGTGACGGGTGAGGAAGTCTGGCCCAGCGTGACTGTCCCCGTGACTGTCACGATGACAGTCCCCATGACGTCACTCTTATTCACCCTCATCCAGTGGCAGATGGGTTGGTTACGGGGTAGGGGTAATTGCAAAAACTGAGCCTGATTAATCAGCGGGTGGCCATGACAACACAATTAGTGGAGACGGCATGTGTTATAGTCATTCATACTGTTGTTCATATCACTTCACCTTCCCTGGACATAAAACACTGCTTGAAAGACTGGAGCCTAGTAGGGATTATACTGTATAGCCTTGTATAACCTTGCCTTATGGTCACCTTGGTAATACAGTCACCTTGCAATTAAGGTCACCCAAGAACAGTCCCAAATAATTTCCACACACTGTAAAGTATAGGATATTAGCCCCACTAATGCGGTCACCTCGCTATTCAAGTATCTTTTATCCAACCCCAAAAGTGACCTTAACAGGGAGGTTCCACAGTACAGTGTACATGTAGGCGACATGACTTCACATTCAATATTCATGATTGCTCACATGTAATTGTATGACTTTATTCACATGCAATAACCTAACAAAACATGGTGAATTACATGCAGTGACTGTCCAACACCCGTCAATTACGTCAATTCAAGAAGACATTGCTACAATCTCACCCAGTCACTTCCTACAATGAATGGAGCCGGCCGTATCGCCAGGTGCATTGCAACAGTTGCTTCCTGGCAAGATAAACATCTTTCTTGTTTACTCCTCATTCACTCAGTGATCTAGGATCCCCTGTTCATTGTGATCTGCATCAGTGACTGCAGCCACTAAAGATGTGTCATTGTGAATACATGAACAGTCATTCAGGTAGACTGTCAGAGAATGGAGTGGACATATAGACGGAGCCCATGACCGGGTGAGTGACATGTACAGAGGGAGGGGTGCCTTACCCCACCCCCCATGGCCCGCATGAACCGCCCCTCATGAACTGCCCCCCATTGAGGGCCAGGTAGTGCAGTCCAAA
>CM034542.1:46936612-46979591 GCA_020002185.1 Paraescarpia echinospica
ATATTGACATTTTTCCAGTAGGATGAATTTCGCCTTAGTTATATCATTTATATTTTTGTAAGCGACATCTATAAATGCGTGTTTCATAACCCCAATACTAACGTGGGTGTTTCTGCTGTTCCAACTTGTCCTTCCTAATTATATGGCACTGATATATATCATACTTGTATCGCACAATAAGCAATAATGGGCAAGCAGGCAACATTTTGATTCCACCCCCCCCCCTAACGCGACCCTAATTTTAGTGAAATGTTGGCCACCATAGGAAGCAAGTTGTCCACACACTTCTACTAATCAGGCATCTAGCACCTATTTTTTATAGCAACATCCATACACTAACTGAGACAAGAAGAACAATTGAGAATCTACATAAATATACCACGAAAGTAACAGAGAATATCATAACAGTGTGTGACTCTCCACATGTGCAGCGACCGCAATGATCCGAATTAGTTCATTTTTAGCCATAAAAATTAAAACTGGTCACCTAAGAGAAGGGTCATATGTTGAAATTGTGTACATGGACCGGCATGCTATCATTTTCAACGATCATGTGCTTTTCAGCTGTAATATAACCGAATCATACCGAAGTTTGCACAAGGCAAGGCTGCTTAAACTAACTGTAGGCTGACGTCAACTACTCTGACAAGAAGCTGTTTTTTTCTACTGGTATTTTGTACGTTATATCCGTATATTTAACATCATAAATGTTTGTTAGTACCCTTGTAAGAATTTGGCGATGTTTGAATAAAATATGATTAGGACAATGGACTCGTTGATGTACTTGGAGAGACACTGGGTGCCACAACTGTCAACAACCTTTATCACGTGTCTTGGATGTCCTTGTCAAACGTTTGTTTCTTTCTGAAATTAACTATTTTGCCAGTAGTATCTCTTGTTTCCAATAATGTATGCACATCAGCGAAATATATAGTGGCCAAGTAATTGACGTGTGGCGATGTTTGGACGCTCTGTATCAAGCAGAGATCTGCGCCTGTGTAAAAGTATGGCTATTTTAAGGGGGGTTAGGACAACAATTTGTGCGACGCAAGATACACGTTCCACTGGGCATCCCAGTTTTGGTTTCATAATGTACTATGTATATACCTCAATTTACACCCAGCATTTTAGCCCGTTATCTACAATATAATTGTAGTTACCATCAAAAGACGCCTCTGTGCCGTTCAATATTGTGAATATTGTTGAAATGCCTGGCTTGTGCTTTTGACACCTACTGGTGTCGTACACGAGTGACATATAGTTCATGTTTGCATCAGATTATTTAGCATAGTTTGTGGGCATTACGTAATACAAAAATTCGTGAAGATTTGCAGCGTGCATGTCCAATAAAATGCTGCTTAAAATAATGATTTTGTGTATTTTTTGCAAAAGAATACATTTTATGAAAAATTACAAAAAATATATTTCGTTAATATTCTATATATTTTATTCCCATATCGGTAAGATACTGTGTTGGCCTGTATGCTGTGCTTAGTACCATTCATACCAGGCAAACGTCGTATGTAATATAAAGTACCGAATAAGCATGTTTAAACCAACTCAAGGCGGTGTTTAGCTTGGAGGTGTGCACAGTTTGATGACGCATATTTTTATTGTTACTGAGACAGTGTAAATTTCCCTTTGTGGTTAATCTAGTTATATGTATAGCTTGATATAAATCTAACTTTCGTGAAGATTTGCAAGATTGAGGAGATCTATTTGGGGTAAGACCACATTAAGGATTCGTCCGCCATTACCCACCGAAAGAGTGCCCTTGAAAATACCGTTTTGGTGTCATGTGTGAATTTTGTTCGAGCACTTTGGCATGGCACATGTCAGTCCAGTGAATACTAAATGTACTACTACATTAGATCTTTGACGAGGTAGCAATAAACATACGCTAGTCGCTCGCGTATTCGCACAGTGGCTATTTTGCAGAACGCACCAATATTTCAAAATCCGTCACCAGATTGGGGCGAAATTGAGGGGTGTCAGGTTTGGGTGGATTTTTCTGAAAACTGAGGTATGAGAATTTTACGAGTTTTCCATAGCACTTGTGTCAATGGAGGTTAAATATGCTGTGAAATTTTCAAGAAAATTTTTCGTCAAATTTAGCACGAAATGAAGGAAACGTTATAATGGCCGCCTGTGTAAAATTTAAATGTGGTCTTACCCCAATTTAAATTAGAAATACGCCCGTTTTATCACAAAAACTGCCAAAATATGATTTGAGCGACGGGTGATGGTTTTTCGGCTGTATTTGGAAGCTGCTGTAGACCAGAATATCGTGCAGCTATTGCATACTGTTAGTGTTACACCTAAAAGAAGTTTTAAAAGTAATTAATAAGCCAGTTATTATGTGATATGCATGGAAAATAAAGTGATAATTTTGGTGGCGTGAAAGTTAAAAAGTACATTCCAAGCATGTTCTATGATACTGAGTACCACGAAAGCTTGTGTAAAAAGTGTATATGTGTCAGGGTGTGGAGTTTCTTTTAAATCTACATCATGTGCAACAATATTGACATATTTCCAGTAGGATGAATTTCGCCTTAGTTATATCATTTATATTTTTGTAAGCGACATCTATAAATGCGTGTTTCATAACCCCAATACTAACGTGGGTGTTTCTGCTGTTCCAACTTGTCCTTCCTAATTATATGGCACTGATATATATCATACTTGTATCGCACAATAAGCAATAATGGGCAAGCAGGCAACATTTTGATTCCACCCCCCCCCCTAACGCGACCCTAATTTTAGTGAAATGTTGGCCACCATAGGAAGCAAGTTGTCCACACACTTCTACTAATCAGGCATCTAGCACCTATTTTTTATAGCAACATCCATACACTAACTGAGACAAGAAGAACAATTGAGAATCTACATAAATATACCACGAATGTAACAGAGAATATCGTAACAGTGCGTGACTCTCCAAATGTGCAGCGACCGCAATGCTCCGAATTAGTTCATTTTTAGCCATAACAATTAAAACTGGTCACCTAAGAGAAGGGTCATATGTTGAAATTGTGTACATGGACTGGCATGCTATCATTTCCAACGATCATGTGCTTTTCAGCTGTAATATAACCGAATCATACCGAAGTTTGCACAAGGCAAGGCAGCTTAAATTAACTGTAGGCTGACGTCAACTACTCTGACATGAAGCTGTTTTTACCACTGGCATTTTGTACGTTATATCCGTATATTTAACATCAGTACCCTTGTAAGAATTTGGCGATGCTTGAATAAAATATTATTAGGACAATGGACTCGTTGATGTACTTGGAGAGATACTGGGTGCCACAACTGTCAACAACCTTTATCACGTGTCTTGGATGTCCTTTTCAAACGTTTGTTTCTTTCTGAAATTAACTATTTTGCCAGTAGTATCTCTTGTTTCCAATAATGGGTATACATCAGCGAAATATATAGTGGCCAAGTAATTGACGTGTGGCAATGTTTGGACACTCTGTATCAAGCAGAGATCTGCGCCTGTGTAAAAGTATGGTTATTTTAAGGGGGGTTAGGACAACAATTTGGGTGACGCAAGATACACGTTCCACTGGGCATCCCAGTTTTGTTTTCATAATGTACTATGTATATACCTCAATTTACACCCAGCATTTTGTAGTTACCATCAAAAGACGCCTCTGTGCCTTTCAATATTGTGAATATTGTTGAAATGCCTGGCTTGTGCTTTTGACACCTACTGGTGTCGTACACGAGAGACGTATAGTTCATGATTGCATCAGATTATTTAGCATAGTTTGTGGGCATTACGTTATACCAAAATTCGTGAAGATTTGCAACGTGCATGTCCAATAAAATGCTGCTTAAAATAATGATTTTGTGTATTTTTTGCAAAAGAATACAACATTTTATGAAAAATTACAAAAAAATATATTTCGTTAATATTCTATATATTTTATTCCCATATCAATAAGATACTGTGTTGGCCTGTATGCTGTGCTCAGTACCATTCATACCAGGCAAACGTCGTATGTAATATAAAGTACCGAATAAGCATGTTTAAACCAACTCAAGGCGCTGTTTAGCTTGGAGGTGTGCACAGTTTGATGACGCATATTTTAATTGTTACTGAGGCAGTGTAAATTTCCCTTTGTGGTTAATCTAGTTATATGTATAGCTTGATATAAATCTAACTTTCGTGAAGATTTGCAAGATTCAGGAGATCTATTTATAGGGGTAAGACCACATTAAGGATTCGTCCGCCATTACCCACCGAAAGAGTGCCCTTGAAAATACCGTTTTGGTGGCATGTGTGAATTTTGTTCGAGCACTTTGGCATGGCACATGTCAGTCCAGTGAATACTAAATGTACTACTACATTAGATCTTTCACGAGGTAGCAATAAACATACGCTATTCGCTCGCGTATTCACACAGTGGCTATTTTGCAGAACGCACCAATATTTCAAAATCCGTCACCAGATTGGGGCGAAATTGAGGGGTGTCAGGTTTGGGTGGATTTTTCTGAAAACTGAGGTATGAGAATTTTACGAGTTTTCCACAGCACTTGTGTCAATGGAGGTTAAATATGCTGTGAAATTTTGAAGAAATTTTTTCGTCAAATTTAGCAGGAAATGAAAGAAACGTTATAATGGCCGCCTATGTAAAATTTAAATGTGGTCTTACACCTACTGACTGTTTACAGAAGTACTATTCTATGGTGATCCATGAATTTATAATGTGATTACGTAAAGTATCTAAATACGTGTTACCAGTTCAAGCTTGTACTTGTAAGTTGTAGGCTGGAGTCTAGACACTAAGTTGGGTTTGTTCGCACCCTTGCCGCACCCACTTAGTCTTAGACACGAAATCAAGTTGCCGAGAATTTTGCTTGAGGGAAAAGAGTTCCGATTGGGCCCTGCAGGCTGCAGTGCATGGCCATACCATTACAATTTAAAGGGGATATTTCAAAGGGATGCAGTTTCAAGGAGTGCAGTCCCTTAAGTTAGCACATTGTTTTTTACTTTTTATATAAACTGTTATAGAATTGTACAGAAATTCTATGGAATTGTTTAGACAAATATTTTATAGAAAATCTTGCACAAAAATCCTATGGCTATGCCATGGCATGGAATTTATTCTATAGTGCATAATATTATTATTATATAGATGTTTTGCTAAGGGCCAAAAAGGAGCTACTAAGTTTCAGAGGGGTGCAGTTTGAGGTTTAAGGGGATGCGATGGTCAAAGCACTTTTTTTCTTATTATTGAACTTAGAGAGTTAAAATTTTTAGAGGTCGTGAGTCATGGTTAGAAACTGAGTGTGGATTTTTTTCAGAATTTTGGGGGAGATTTTCCCGTGGTATGGCGGCCATCTTGGACTAAACTTTCGTTCCACTTATCTCAGTAACCACTAGACATAGACAACCCAAATTTAGTGTGTAGTTATTCCATAGTATCCCAATAAAAACTGTCAAGAGTTTTCATCGATATTTCAAAAAATGTTTTTTTGGTGAATTTTTGAAATGTAACTTTTTTGGTGGAAAAACGGAGGGCAAATTTTACATTCAAAATCCATTATGCAAAAACCTGGCAATGTTTTCAGAAAAGTTACTTAACAGTTTTCAAGAGCATACTATCAAGAAATACTGTGGCAAGTTTCAAGCAGTTCTGTCAAGTAACAGCTCAGATAAGTGACTCGGAAGACAAGAGGTGAAGAAAAAAACATGTTTCTGCATAAATCGCGTTCAAAGTTTGGGTACATTGGTACACACAGTTCAACATCTAAAATGTAACCTAGATGAACAAAACTTTGCAGATATGTTCTTCAGTGTATACTCTAGCAAACACATAGTTGAATAATATTTCTACACGGAAATGTCAACAACTCAAAACTCATTTTTTTCTCAAAAATCTGAAAAAGTCGTTCATGCTCTGACCATCGCATCCCCTTAAAAACATCCCTCCAAAAAAAAAACATTTTGCAGTTGAGCTGCTGTTTTAGTGATTCCTGTCGACAAATATATTTATATATTTTAAACATTTTAAATATTTTATATATATAAGTGTATGTGTGCGTGCGTGCGTGTGTTTGCATGCATGCATGTATTCGTGCATTATACACATGCATGTCAGACCTATAGCAATAGATTGGGCGATATGAGTGGTGCACCCCCTACTAACCAAGGCAACAATATTCCACTTGATAACAATTAACATAACACATTATTTCATTAACATTTGTTTTTAATGTAATTAAAATATGATATATATATATATATGCCAAGATAGGCCTATATTATTAATAAAATAAAAAAAATTGGGCCATCCTGGTTTTGATCCTGATTCCATTCCATTGTTTAATGAGAACTCCACCAGTGAGCTTTTTATGGAAGAATATTGGGAGTAAATCTGCAAAATTAATAGAGAAAAATCATCCAGAACCACCAATGAGTTCTACTTTTCAGCAAGTTCCACTTTCTAAAAAAATGCACCCCAAAATGTCACCCATGCAATCAGTATATACCATGGACACCCGCTATAAACAATAAACATGTACACTGGGATTTATTTGTGTATGTGTACATGGATGTGTGTGCATATGTGTGTGGATATTTGAGTTTATAAATAAATATTATGTTGGTGAATTATTAACTTATTGAACTTATTAAAATTTGTCAACCTGACAGATTAATAATCTTTTTAAGCGTAACCTTGAGCTAAGTATGTGTTTCTATGTTATTTTGTATGTGCAAATCATGAATCATATCAATACAACTAACTCATGATGTCTTTTTATGCAGAATGTGGATGCTAAGCTGCCTAACAGCCAGAGCGAGATTGCAAAACTTTGGTATCATTCCCCGTGTTTTAGTAAGAAATCATGGTCACAGGGCACCCTGTAAATTAACAGGAAAATAACAATATTTAAAGTCTCACCATCAACTGATTTAGACCAACATTATTAATGAGGGTCATTAATTAGGGGCATGGCAGTAGCTGGAAGGTGGGGGAGAGGTTATTAACATTGGTGGGGATTGGCCTGAAAATATTCCTAAGCGAGGTGGTGGTGGAATGCAAAAAATTGTGGGAGGTGGGAAGTTGCCCCCCTGAAAATGGAGATTGGGGTTGAAAACCCTGCCCCACCCCTCACTGATTGATTTTTGTAGTGTGTGAATAATTTGAGTAACAGTACATTTATATAAAAGCAATACTAGTACATAGTTGTTGTTTGTTGGAATCCTGTTGAAGTATACCCCAAAACTGGCTTAACAATTAATGCTGTCTGATATCGACACTGACAAGCCAACATTTAAATGATTGTTACATAAGCCAAGCAACCGCCACCACCATGCAACACTTCATTACACTTTCTCATAGCCGTTCTACCCCATTAAGCATGACCCATTACCTCGCACTGATGGTACATGGCGTAGAGGCGTGTCCCCTGGGTGGCAGATGGGGGAGCCCTCCCTTGGGCGGTTGCACGTGAATAATACACAAGAGCATGCCATGGGCCAACGTACCATAGGAGAATGGAAAACTGTAACTTCAAACCCGAGTAGATGGGGCTCATCAGTCCAGCAGCACAACTTATCTAGGAGACTGAAACTCTGATTTAAAACCTGGGCAGTTGGGGCTCATCAGGCTTGGAAGGCAGCTCAACTAGGAGAAGGAAAACTCCGATTTTAAACCTCCGCTGCCCTGTGGCTATACCCACCTATAGGGAAGGCTTCTGGAGTAAACCCTGAGGAATAATCTGGAGTCAGAGTCCCAAAGGCAGTTCAACGTTGACTTTAACGTTCTTCTTGCAACTCCTGCGACGCCGCTGGTGCCAAACTGTTTCGGCTCTTGTCGTTCCTTCGGATCCATCAGCTGCGTGGAGAGAGGGAACCCACTGCATGGGCAACAGCTCGTTCTTCATATTATTTTGCCCAGGCTTCCGACACTCTAGCGTTGACACAACACGGGAAGCAGCAGTCACCGGTTATAAGTCACTCTGCTAGATTGGCATAAAGCATGGCGCCAGGGGTTGCTTCCGATGGTGAGAGACGTCTTCGGACTTCACTGGACAGCTACCGCCCGCCTTGAGCTGGGCAGCCCCAAGTCAATAAGGTGCTGTCCCGCCACAGTCTGCCTTCCCCATTGGGTACAGCTCGTCTGAGGGAGCGCCAACTCTAGCCACCCAGAGACGACCTACAGATGTGACCACTGTGGCAGGGACTGCCATTCCCGCATCGGTCGCATCAGCCACAGCCGATGCTGTCCCAGACGCAGCAACGCCAACTAGGGCGCATCATCCATGGTCGACTCCTGACCGACGGAGGCCTACACTCCATTACTGTTGTGCCTGCCACCTAGACAATGACACTATCATCATCCACTAGATGGCACCACACACACCAGTGCACTATGCATTTCAGAAAAACAGTTGGTAAATTCCGAGTTGCAAATTTCATACCCTGGTTCAGTGGTGGGATGTAAGGATATTTTAAAACCAACCAAGCCGTCAAAGGATTTTTTATCATTACATAACATCTGTGTCATTAAGGGGGTGGCTCCATTATAATAACGTGGCACATCGCCATATACAAATTTGTCGAAACAACAAAAGCAAACTAGCACATTTGTGACAATTATGTCAATATTTCCCAGGTTCATGGGTAGTCTATTTTTAGGATTCATAGATGGTTTTATTTGAGGTTAGTAGGTGGTATTATTTCCAAAATTTATATCTGATCTCATTACCAATTCATAGGTGGTCTTATCATTCATGATCATATTTCTTTGATTTGTAGGTGGTCTTATTTCCAAGGTTCATATATGGACTTATGAAATTAATATGTGGTCTTATTTCTGAGGTTCATATGTGGTCTTATTTCTAAAGTGATCATACGTCTTGGATTCATTGGTAGATTTATTTATAAGGTGATTTTATTTCTTAGATTTATTGATGGTCTTATTTCTGAGATTCATTCATAGGCAGTATTATTTCCAAGGTTTCACTGTATTAAAACAACACAGGTCAAGTATTGATTTATTTATTACTTTTAAAGTTGATACATCACAATGTGACAACGCTACCAAAGTTATGAACATGTTTGACCTGATTTTTCAGTCAGAGTCCAGTAACAACGCATACACATTCAACTCTGGACACTAACGTCAATAAATATACTAACTTTAAGTAATAATATCAATAAATTAGACTATGAATAATTAAAGATGTCATTGTCATCGATGACACAATACAAATACATTTAGACTGTCAGTGTCACTACTTAAAGTTTAAATGCACGAAAAGATGCTATGACAAAACAGCAACGCAGATACGAACAAACAAACGACCAGAAGCAGACTTGCTGAAGTAGTAGAGTCGAGATGGGCCCAATGAAAGAGAACATATAGAACAATCAAAACTACCGCTATAAAGATAACAAGACACTCTTAATGACACTGAAGGTCTATGGCTTCATTTGATGAGGCACCCCTTGACATCGCATGTGAGAGAGGACTAAGTAGGAACTACGAGGTAATGTCTGCGGTATATATTATTATATACCGCAAATTACTAACATAACTGCAAGAGTGCCACGAGTGAAGAACCTATAACGGGTAACATTTAGTGTTAATTTAAACAACAGAAGTTGAAGACATGACACAACGGTGATGCTAAGTTCTAAACAAATGAAGCTAAACTAAATCCTCCAAAATGACGAGCAAACGACCACACGGTAAGGATTCAAAGATACACCAAGACCCAGAGAAGTACAACCAATCCCCATCATACAAGTTACGATTATTGTCACTGCCAGTATAGAATGTACAACATGGTACTAACTAATAAAGTCAAACCTACTGTACTAGCTACTTCGAAACGTGTTTGTGTGTATGTGTGTGTGCATGTGCATACAAGTGTCTGGATGTGTATGCTTGCTTGCATGCACGTGTATTTTGTGTATAATTATTGTGTGCGTGCATGTGTGTAAGCATGCATACATACATGTACACACATGCATATATACACTATATATATGCATATATATACATATGTATGTATATAACGATTTCACACACATACAAATGTTTTGGATAGTGTGCAATACAAATATGACTTGATTGGAGAAAAATGAGCTAAACTAATTCTTGCTATTTTATTTATCAATGTCGTTGGTGTTCCTCAAAAGAAATGACCCCTGTAGTAAAACCATACTTCAGTTATACCATAGCACTAGAATAAAAGATGGGAATCTCAGTTTGTCAAACTGAGTTAACACAAGACGGCCATCATTCACCGTTAAATAGACAAAGATGAAGTCAAGTAGACAGGCAGATAAACATTACGGCGGGTTAAAAACGGGGAGACAAAAGACGAGCAGACATACACACAAACATGCAATGAAGAGTTTGAATAGCAATGAAGTTCTGAAAATCAATGTGGGAACAGATTTATGCAAAACGGTGATTTCTACTGGTCACGCTAACCAAACAACCAGCCAGCATTCATCTCACAATCAATAAACAAGGGTTTAGACTCTACCTATCAGAATTAAAGGCAGTTTGCAGTGAATCAACATCTTCCTGAAAGGGCCTCCACTGATATCAGGCGAAGGTGACGACGTTCTATTAATGTCTTATATACATATGAAGATACGATGAGCATCGCACGCAACAGTTTTTTCATGAGGCTATATCCTCGACATAACATTCAACAGTCTTTTTTACAGTTGTACAATTCATCCAGACATTGTTCACTAGGGGGAGCCACCTTTGCCATTAACATTAATGACTAGATAATAATGGGCAACAGGGGGCTGCTGCCCCGGGGGCGAGGGGGCTGGCAAGTTACAACTCGCCCCAGTGAAGCAATGAATGGTACCTGAGTACGATCTGCTTGCGGTAGCAGTGATCTGTGGTATCCTTAAAACCTCTGTACTCCGACATCAAACTGCAAGTGCATCATACTAGGTCTGCTGAACCTTGTTACTGCGTTATCTGTAAACCTTTCTACTGCGTACAGTTCCACAGCAGTATGGCATTCAAGGTCTACTGAACCTCTCTAATGCACACAGTGCCACATACAGCCCTCTGTACTGTGGTACAGTGCAGTGATGAGTAGGGCTACCCACAAGCATGTGAGTTGCACTACATCAGTCCCTGGGATTGTGGCCGACTCAAACAGTGTTTAGTTTAACTGATGCTAAATCACTCACTCTGACACGCTGCATGGCTAGTGACAGGGCCATGACAAGATTCAAGATTCAGAAGTAACAGTGAACATGCGATATCAAATCCCTCTGCCTGCTTGCTATCTGGTTTATGTACATTGCTTTGTAGAGGTTTGTTTGATTCCGCGAATCAAATGTAAATGTTGTACCTTGATCTTACCTAGATTTACACCACTATGCACAAAGCTGCCGGATTAACTGGATCGGGAAAGATCAAAGATCTGGTAATTTGTGGACATCGCAATGAGTTCAAGACTGCCAATCATTGAACTACAACTATCAGGAGGCCTGGATGAGTTCAAGACTGCCAGTCATTAAACTACAACTATCAGGAGACCTGGATGAGTTCAAGACTGCCAGTCATTAAACTACAACTATCAGGAGACCTGGATGAGTTCAAGACTGCCAGTCATTAAACTACAACTATCAGGAGACCAGGATGAGTTCAAGACTGCCAGTCATTGAACTACAACTATCAGGAGACCTGGATGAGTTCAAGACTGCCAGTCATTAAACTACAACTATCAGGAGACCTGGATGAGTTCAAGACTGCCAGTCATTGAACTACAACTATCAGAGGCCTGGATGAGTTCAAGACTGCCAGTCATTGAACTACAACTATCAGGAGACCTGGATGAGTTCAAGACTGCCGTGTAGTGAGCTTCGACTGCCGCCAGACGAGATGCTACTGCTGGACTGATGCGGGTCGCCGCGGCAGTGATTATTGTCAAGCGCAATCGAGGGTGGGAATATCTCGGCCGCGATATGACTACGGTAAGTCCGGTGGTCGCGTACAGCGGTGCACTCGACCGCACTGCACTGGTCATCGGGCGAGTTCAATATGTCCTCGAGACTGCGCGACTTGCGCCCCTTCTCAAAGTTACTTAGTGCACCGATTGAGTTGCTCGATTTCGAGTGTCGCATGAGGGCTTGCGTGTTGACCGGTGACCCACACCCATGTCCATCCACGCACGGCTTCTGTGAACTCACTGCAGATGTCGCCATTGTACAAACAGCACTGCCACTGTCTCGGGGGGCTCCGTCCTTGTCTGTCTGGTCACGTGACTGCGGCTGCGTCGTCATCGCAGTGTCACTGTCAAAGAGAGGATATGACGAGAACGCGATACTATTCGGTCGCACAAGACGCTTCGCCTTCGTTTCCGGCGACCGCAGCATCACCTGCTGGCCACTGAGAAAGTTATCCGACGGCAGCTGGTGGCCGCCGAACTTCGTCACCGCACTCGAGGCAGATGCGAGGTGATCGCATGTCTGTCTGTCCGCCACATTGATACTCAGTGGTCGTTTTGTGCCGGTCGTGCTCTTGCTGCCCTGGGTTGACATGCTAGCAGTCCGTCTCGCGTGTTCCTCCTTCGTGAAACATGGCACGAAACTCAGCTTGTCCAATGAGGTAGTGGGGAACAGACGCAGTGGAATAGTCGGCGACGACGTCTCGATGATAGTGGCGACCCCTGTTGACCACTGCCAGTTGTCGATCGGGTCCTTCCTCGTCGGACTCGGCTGGTTAAAGTTGAGCTTCGCGAGGGCGCTAGTGGGCGACTGGAGGGTGGTGGCAGTGACACCTAGTGGCAGGGGTGGACGCAAGGTGAAGCGTTTCAACTTGGGAAGGGCTTGTATGGCTCTGGGTAGTCTCGTTGACGTGGCGGTGGGCTGACGTAGTTCATCGATGCACTGTTTCTTGAGAAGGCTCGCTTCACAATCGCTGAGATCTCGCTGTGACTTCAGTCGTTGTTCGTGCTCTATCAGCTGACCCAGGAAGTTGAAGTTTGGAGATATTGTTGGTCGCTTGTCCTTCACGTACCTGAAACACACCACACTTTCTTAACTCCACTCTTACACATACAACTGACCTATGCGTCATGTGAACCATTCCCTAGCAACGAGGACTGTGAAGCTATTGAAATTTCAATATTCTGTCGTGTATTTCGTTGGAATTCTGGCTCCAACTGTTTTTTCTGTATAACAAAAACATGTTTCTGTATGACAAAAACATAAGGCAAAGTTGTTCAAGTGAGAAATGAACGTGGGAAAGATTGATTTAGCAGATGTCATATCGTACTAGTCACGTAATGCACATATCACTTATCGAAACATTGTTGACAAGGCACAGCTTGATGTAGTTCATGGGCACCATTTTTACTGTAACAAAATATTTATTTACTCTTTATATAACGAGCAGTGCTTAAGCTTTCTTCCAAGTTTCTACAGACCACCAGACGAAAGCACAATCAGTGACAAGCAGGCTACAGTACCATGTCTCAACTGATTACACTGGAACCCTCCTTGACATTTCCCACACAGCAATTGTATTCAAACTATATTTACAAATATACACATTCCCATTTGATGTCCCAAGAAATTTAGAAGCCACTTAAATTCAGTTCAACAATATTCGTCATTAGTAGATATAGATTCTATATTCTACGTATGGCAAACTTGCCAACATTCTTCTATTCCAACACGTAAACATCTGGTGTTTTTTCTGTCTTAGATTTACAGTTGTATTCACTTCTGACCAATAACATAACATGGTCTTGTCTGAATGACAATACAAAGGTTGTATTTGTTTTGTGAGGTACTTTTACCGATACACTTCTACAGAAAACTATGAGCCCCAGCTATGAGTCACACCCACACAATGGGGCTTTATATGTTGTTTTTTTAAATGTTGTTTATGCCAATCTAAGCAGGCAATCTAGGTTCCGCAGGACCAGTCACGGCAGTCATTTAGGGGTGATCCCATAAGTTTGCAAAGTCCGGGAAACGTGCAGCATTCAAGCCATCACCGCACCAATACATGGTGTCAGACTTTCAATTCTGAGCGACAGAAAATGTCTTAAAAACCCACAGTCAACACCCACCGGAATCGACCGATGCGATATTATTCCCAAGACATGACACCGTCATGTTTTGATATCCACAATGTGCATTAAGTTCTACTCAATAGGTGGCACTACTGTATTGGTTTATTTTCCACGCAGCGATCAAACCACCACTCTCCTACGCTGTTTGTGACTTTGCGAACTGATGCGATCACAACTTAGTTGTGTTACTGTTTTGTAGACTTACTTGTAGGCTTCGTCTGTCGACATGCTGAGATGATGCATGATGTATGCAATGGCGAGTGTGGGTGAGCGCGAGACGCCAGCCAGACAGTGGATCAGCACACAGCCGTTTGCCTCCCGTACCTTATCTGTCAACGCGTCAACACGCCAGTAAGTACGATGAAACTACGACGAAACTATAAAGAATTGTTTTATTAATGTTTTTATTTTGACCTGTCAGACATTTCGAATAATACATGCATGTCAAATTAATATTTTAAAAAGTACAAGTTGTAGACGTATAATAAACATGATATGTAAATAATGTAATTGCAAAGAATTGGGGTCAGGAGACTCCAAGACTTTGACAGTCGCTCTCGAGGAGCTTCTGCTGCATCACAACAACTTGCTTTAATACTGTCGAGAGTGCCTTTCTGTCTGATGTACACTTTTATTTATTCTGTTACTTTTTACCAATTTATCCAGAATGATCAACATTTCTAACGAGCTGACGGAATTGACGTGCCTAGAAACTGGAAGGCTTCCTGGAAGAATGGCAGCAGTTTGTCAGCGTAGTTGTCATTGACTGGAATGCGGAGGAAGTGACCTTCCTGGATGAAGGTTGGTCGAGGACACGTGTTGCTCACGTTGACAATGTGTGTGATGCCCGCTTGCTGCAACCACAAGTAATGTACACTCCATTATTACTCAAACTCTCGAATCAACTCCCTACCACTTTAAAATCATCTCAAACCATAGCTACCTTTCGTAAGAAAGCTCAAGAATTATTTATTTGAAATCGCATTCCCACCCGAACCTTCGGCACTCCCTTGCTCTAATGATGACTCTTGCTTGTCCCTGTTAACGATTTTGCTCAATGATTCTTGTATGTCGCGCCTCTGAGCTCAGATCCCTGGGGATATCGGCGTTATAGAAGTTAATTATTATTGTAATTATTATTACCCTCCGATGAATACTTCATTGCACTTCACTGCATAAAACTTGCATTTTTAAATAAATAAATTTATAATTTTATTTAGTATGTGTTGAGCATGCCACGTGGCAGCACCGGCGTTTACTAGTAAACAGTGAGTTCACGCACGACGGGTAGACTAAATGTGAACACTAAAACGAAAGCAGTCACAGATTGTTTGCCGTCTGAGGTACCAGCGTGTAGTGTGTGTGTGTGTGTGTGTGTGTCTCCATGTATGGGGGGGACAATCACTTGACACGTCAGAGCTCAGCAAGTGCATGTGTGACATCGACTCTATGTGTGACTCATCCACGAAAAAAACATCGCCAAACAAGATGACTGCCTTAACCCAATGTGGCTACTGTATAATGTGGGTCCAGTATCACTAACTAACTAACCCACCCAAGGAGCAACAAGCCAATGGTAGTAGGTAACACCAGTACAGTATTTTAAACTTATCCCCGTTGACCATTTCAGTTCTGCTCTCGCCAATTATGGCACTGCAAGCCACCAAAAATTATTTCCCGGTAGCAATCGCTTCCTAGTAAATCAAACATAACACCACCGTGGCACCCCCTTGAGAGTGTCCCACCAATCAATATATCCATTGAAAAAGTAAATAACTCTAAATAACTATGTTCGTGTTTTGTTAGCTACATCGCCAGTTGGCAGCTCAGAGGCCAATGGTCCATGGAACAGAATGAACATAAAAAGAGTTGAGTGGACTTCAGTGCCCTGCATTTACATTCTCATCATATTTGATAGATGCTGTAAAGTATAAAAAGTACACTATAACAAATTTCCATTCAAAAATATGAAACAATCAACAAATTTATCCAACATTTGCTGGTATCACTAGAAAGATACACGCAGGCAGAGTAATTTACAGGCAGCCATGTTTACAAGTCACATTTTTCCTGTGAATATTGCAAATGTCAGTTTATTACCAGCACCAACGGAAGGAAACATACAATTCTTTAAATTTTTAAATAAATAATTTAAACATATGTAACAGTATCGCAGTCACATAAAACGATGATGTTTCTTGTATGATACAAAATATACGACTTGGAAATGATGTACTTTGTGCAACATCTGACCTACATTTGCTGAGTGACCATTGACTTACCTGCACAGTTTCCATAGAGAGAGCATCTTTCTGAGATCCAAGGTATAGATAAGGCAGAATCTTGGTCGGACCAACGTTGGCAACAGGCATGCAAGGCTGTGACATAGACGTCAGTGGCGGCACCTTGCTGCCAGTGCTCGAACTATCACCGCAAGATGTCTTGCTGTCACATAGTGTCGGATGTCCGGCTTGAAATTCAAGAAATCCTCCTGCAAAGAAACAGATCGGGCGTTTAGTTTTACTGCACATATGACTGTTTGGATGACTGCATCTGTAACTACTTGTATGTCTGGCATTGTCTTAACATTTGACTGAGTGACAGAATACATAAAATATACATAAAATGTGCAGTTGTTGCCCGAAAGGTACCGCTATACGTCGGTGGCTAACTACCAAGTGGTGCCCTCTGAGGATGGGACGCACACCCTTCACCAGACCTACAAACCAATGCACCGACAAAACTATTCCAAACATTCAAACACTCCGACGTGTTTCACCTGCAAATACTTTCACTTCGTGAATGTCAAATGCAAATCTACAAATAATTACATTTAAATGCATTCTAAGGCAAACATGTTTATTTACGCATCTGCCCAACGAGTGGAAATGACTTGTGACTCAACATTGATGTCACGCTACTTAAAAGTTTACACTGGTAACCTGCCGCGTGACTCATCCCTGCACCTTGCTACAACTTGTACCTGGTGAGAAAGGTCATTATATATATGACAACAACCTGTCACTCAGTCTAGGTATCACTCAGTGGGTTTTGTTTATTGATAAGAACATAATCACAACTGGACAACATTATGCATATTTGTGTCATGGTGTGTGTGTGTGGGCGTGTGTGTGTGCGTGCGTGCGTGTGTGTGTGTGTCTGTGCATGCATGCGTGCGTACATGCGTGTGTGCCCATATATTCATCTATGTACATGGCCATGTAGATGATATAGTATACATATATATGTGCTTGACTGAATGTGTGCATGCAAATAAGCCCTGGATAAAAAACAGGGACAGTTTTTTGGATACATATGGCAATTTTGACAGTGAAATACTGCAAGACTCTAACACTCTGACACGTCAGATATACCATGCACACACCCGAACATTATATACAATGACATACATACCACTTGCATGCACACACAAGCATATAATAATTATAGTGGCTGTAATGTATAATTATACTTGTTACATTTATGTAACACATACAGATTTATGCATACATGTGTGTGCATGTATGATTCTGTACACACACGCATGCAAGCACGCACACGCACACACATGATTACACGTATATAAGTGTACATAGACATATATGGAAGTAGCAATGATTTAGCAGGTGTCTGACAACTACACAGTAAAATCATAAAACAATTAAATCTGGGTAAAAAACGAATTAGGGAAGTGCTTGAAATCAGCAAGGCGTAACTGATAACGATCGATGGCCATTCATTGGTCAGGCCATTGGCCAAGCAATCAGTCACTGGAGCACCTCTGTGTACAGTATTACTCATACATTCTTGCTCTGTGAAACGGGTCCTATTTATAGCCGGCTGATATCCTGCTGGTATTCATAGGATTGTACAGAATGGTTTACGGACAGCCCCGTAAGGACACCAGAAAGACAAAGTTGAGGTTCTCTCATAATTAGGGGACATTTTATGATTACCTCCTGCAAATAGGGTCATTGATTGGTATCCGACCAAGGCGCAGTTTCTACTGACTTACACAAACACAGTGCACTGCAACATGGAACTGTAAGTTGGTAGTCATGCATGATTCATGTGGTTACAATGTATAAACTAAGACTCAGTCTAGTCTGCAAATGCAAAGTAATAAACTGATTTCTGTTTTGCATCTGATTAAGGGCACACTTAGAAGTACATATTAAAAAACAAATTTTGCACCAAGTTTGAATTAATTTCAGAATAACGACATTATATGGTACGTGTTAGGCACAGCTAAGGCAGAAAGTATTACTTTTAAACAACAATGGAAATACGAAGTGGTATGTCATTATGTGGTTTGAATAATTACTAAAATCGTTGATTCATCATTTCATCCCAAAGAATTGTTAGAACTTAAAAATAAACATTTAAATCTTACGTACATACTATATACACCATATGTTTCGAGAATATTTAGTGTGTTTATTTATAATCGATGTTCCTTAGAAACGTGAATGTAACCAACACAAACAAATATATATATTACAAGAAGATGTCTCATACTGACCATTGCATGTCAACGGTGCCGTCTTCAAAGTGACGCTCTTCTGTCTCTGTAAAGCCGCGAGACGTGCACTCTTCGTCCAACAGAAGTCTACCTTCGAGTGAAATACCTCAAGAAACATCTGACACTTTGCGACGTGTCGTGACGACATAGCCACCATCGACGTAGCCAGCGTACGACTGTCGCTTCGCTCTACACCTTTCTCGCATCCGTCCGTCTTCGATCTCACTTCCCGAGGCCACTTTGGCATGATTAACAACGATAATATCACAATTGCGTGACCGTAATATACAACTATATCGCACACACCTCTCTAATATGATCCAGGTTTATGAAATCATTTGACGATGTCAACAAATGCGGACAGCATGATCCGTGTGCGAGGCATGGTCCATTGGTGTGTGTCCTGTGGAGGTCTATGTGTTAATGTTGGACCAACACAGACACATGACTGATCAGTGTCAACAGAGGGTGACTCAGCTTTCAAAGAGACCACAACAAAGGCTGTCCCTACTGGCTCTCAGTTGATCTCTATACTGGCACCAATCCAAGCCAGCTGTAATCGCAGCAGGAAGTGCATACACTTGTCACTGGCAGGATGAGTCATTAAACTTGAGTTTTACTTGAGTTTCCATATGAGGCCCTGTTACGATCTGAACTACGGGAATGATACGCCAGCTATTTGTGCAATTTCTGGAATTCTCGCGTGGTGGAAGTCAACAACGCTACGCGTAATAACAAACCAACCTACCGCAGCGGGAATGTAAAACGAGAAGACACCGGCACAATCAACAGCGCGTTACCGCAACGCTTACATAAGTCACACCTGCGTAGATGTAAACACGCGAATACAGCGACTGCGTTCATCCGAGATACCTGCTACCTGTTCTTGCCATCGTGACTCATCCACAGTGACCCAGCAAATACAATATCCAGGAAATCAGCACTGGGATACGCAATCAATACTGGGCAGGTTGTCATCACAAACGTATGCAGTCTGCAGCAATATGTCCGCCAACACCAGCTGTGCCAACCCTGACTCGTAGCATCATAAAATCACTGTCAATGACGAACCTTCTCCCTGGAAGGTTGTCATAGATAATGAATGTCCTCCCTGGTTCTGTCAGTCTCCTCAGCCGCACTTGTTTATCTCGTTGACCTGGTTCTTGCTGTACACACTGGAGGGCAGCCAGCAAGGTTCGTCCTTCGATACTTCTACCAATTCAAAATCCAATCCCCCTTTCCCTACACACACACAGGGAACGTTCCGCTGCCTTTTTTAATCCCTCCTATCTGCTTGTGGTTCTCCCAGCTAATGGCCTGTCTGTGAGTGCTGGCTGTGCATGAATGGTCATGACCCCTCCTCCCCCCAAGCCAGGCACAATGAACTCTACCAGTGAGTCATCACCATCAACCAAGGCCCATTCACACAGGGCATACCTGCTATAGTCTTTCCATGACAGCCTGTCATACTCAATTAGCCAGTGACTAATACTGTTTGTACTTGTTGCACGTTTTACGCAGAATACTAGCGTTGTGTACGAGTGCATAACTAACTAAACATTACAACAAGTACCTGTACACAAATGTGAGTGTGTGTTTGTGTGCATTTGCATTACATTTTAAAATAACATTTATTGAATAAAAATAGTATTACATAGCAACACTGCCTGTATAACATTACAACAATTTTAGAGTCAACAGATTATGGATCAATAGTTGTGTTAATCAATATTTATATGACAATTACCATTACAGGTGTTAATATATATGATATAACTGCTTCTATCTGATTTCTCAATCAATAAAAACACATGTTTCAGAGACTGAAAATTAAATTAAATTAAATATGTTAACACTTTTACTTCAATTCAGTAAAACAAACTACAATTCAGTAAAACAAACTACACTGACGTTATCATTTCATATAATGTACTGCATGACTAGTACTAACTAGAAACGTAACAAATTAATGCAATGAAAACCGACAAAAAACAAAGAAAATTTGGGCCTAACTATTTCATGAAAAAACAAGAATATCAAAAACGAATTATGAGTGTACGCTTCATTGTGGTAGTCTGGCATTACTCATAGATTTCCCTCTCTGATACCATCAATACAATACAAGAACAGGTCGCCAGGCAGGTTACTATGGTACTAGTAAAGTAGTAACTATAAACATAACGTGTTAATGCAATGAAAACCGACAAAAAAACATAAAATTTAAGCCTAATTGTTTTATGTGAAGGTCAAAAACAAATAATGTATGTTTCATTATGAGTAGTGGCATTACTCATAGATTGCCCTCTCTCACACAGTCAACACAATACAAAAGCAGGACTCCATGGAGATTACAGAGCTCTAGTTTCCTCTGTCAACCCCCCTGTCCAGGGTGGTGTCATTGGAAGATATCAAGACTAATTAAGCAGCTGGTATAAGGATGAGTCAGAGACCAGCACAAAGACAGGCGAGTGTCACCAGCATCTGTCAGGTGACACACGTGACAGGGCCAGGGTAGAAACGATTCCGTTGTTCTATCCATTGACTAAAGACTACTGCCTTATCTCGATTGTGCAAATGTTTTATTTAGTTTTTATCAAACCATCAGACAAATCATTTAATCAATGATGGTACAGTGTAAACTCTAGTCTACGACGTGCTGCCTCATCTGTGCAAATGTTTTATTTAGTTTATATAACAATAGTAATGGATAGCTCTTATATAGCGCAAATCTTTTTAGACAAAAAACTTGGTATAAAATCACCTGACAAATTATTGAATTTTGGTATGTACTGTGTAGTATAGATTACGACATTCTATCTCATTTGTGCAAATGTTTAATTTCGTTTATAAAATCATCGGACAAAATTATTATTTAATTACCGTTTGTCTAGGCAAGTTGACCGTGGCACTTGGGAAGAGGTTCTGTTACACTGCCCCAATGTTGGCATACTAAAAGTAATATAGATAAGACATGGCTTTTAATATTGTACTACTCTAAATCACGTTCATATTTTAAATGTTATTGATAATATATATTTAATGTTTCGATACTTAACTGTGAATAAAAAATGAAAACAATTTCACAACTGATTATACATTGTATGTACAAGAGAAATTTATTTAGATAAATTACTGAACATTTCTACCTCTACAAAATAAAAATTCACATACTGGATATGTCTAAAAGAACTAATTTGTCATATAATTTAGATAAATGTTACTATTTATTTTAGGAACCTGCAGTTGTTTTTATCCTAAAAGTGGACTTTGAAGTGAACAGCTCAAAATAGCCAGTTGGTGAGTTTCCTTGTATACCTGTACTTTCATCATAAGTTCAGCCAGTTTTTGCTAGTATTTGTAGTTGCGTTAAAATTACTGGTCATAATTAGCATAGTGATGTAAGTTCACGACACTGTAAGTTTTGTACAATTGTGTTGAGTTATGTAAATGGCCGTCTTTCATGTGCATCTAGCAGTAAACATTCGCTCTAACGATTTTACGACTTTCACAGCTAGCATCTTCTCAAAGTGTTTTTAATGTACTTACAAAAATAGTTTGGCTCAAATATATTGAGCATATACCGTATGTTAAAGGTGCATTTCTGTCAAACGTTATCGCATATACTTAGAATGTTTGAATAACGGTTCCATTGACCCCTAAGGAGGAGGAGAAATCTGCACTTGAGATACAGGTACAGTGCGGAACGACCAGAATAAGCTGAATACAGGGAAAAAATAGCAACTGGGTGAGAGATAAAGCTGTGCATAATTAAGGTCTGCTATGTTCCACCAAGAGAAAGATAGCCAAGTAGACCGTTGGAAAAACATGCAGGCTTCGTACTACTTAGCAGCATAATAATAATTAATAATAATAAGGGAACTTCTTTTGCGCCTAAATCCTCAGAAATCAACCTTCGAGGCGCATCAATACAAAAGGGTTAGTCTCAGAATCGATAAGCCACATTAAAGTTGGCAAGAGATGTATCGATATTATATGCCATGGTGCTCAGGTTGATATGCAAGGTTATAAAGGTAAGTTTTAGGAAAACAAGCAGGGAAAAACCTGAAGATGTGCACAAAAAATGTGAAAGATTGACAACATCAAGTATGTATTGGACATGTGGAGGATTTGAAGTGGCCAAAGAGATTAGGAGACATCAATGGCCTAACAGTGACTACATAGTACATGGTACACTGGCTACCCATGTAGTGCACATCATGATGAAATAATCTGATGCACACTTGTAGTTATATCTTATGCAATACAAATTCACTTTTTATGTAAGTTTGTATCTGTATGTAGGAGCACGCAATGCTGTGCATGCATGGACGTATGACTGAAATATTATCATACAACATACTTCTGGATATTAACCGAGAGTTTGTTATAAGGCAATGAGGCTGAATGAGCTGCAACATTTATAATCGACGCCCATCAGGCAAGAGTTCAGTTATACAGCGAACCACCGGGGAACTCGGTAGACTAAAGCAGGCATTGATGCCACTCACTATGTATTATTGATGCGTGAAGATTTATTGAGTGTCCCACTGTCAGTTCCTATCATACTCCGAGAACATGACACATTGACTGCCCATATGATAACATCTCACATAAAACATACTGAATGTCACCGTTATCACCGGCTTCCTTTTCTGAATAAAAAACGTACACACGGCCACAGCTATAAATCTACTACCGGTGGCTAGAATCACATAATCCAGTTATCAGAAATATAACATTATTTGGAATATTACCTCATAAATTTAACCGGTCTGTAACGAGCCCCCATATGCATGCATGATTAATTATCATATTAGAGGTTTCCTGCAGGATATTATTAATTATTTAATGCCATGGGGGTGTGTGGTCATTCTCTCACTTTCCCACGATCCATGAATCATCAGACCTGGTCCACAAACAAAAGGCTACTAGGATGCATGACATCATCAGGGGGTCACATGACCTGTGTCACATGACCCGTGTCTCTTCATAGTACAGGCTATCATCTACATACAGCCTATTGCAAGGTTCACACCTGAAACTTCTCATGCACAAACCTTCTCAACTTTTCATAAACAGTATATACCCCCGAGTTTGGGTATATGTTAAGTGCATTAGGGTGCTACAAGTAAGAGGTTTGCCAGATTTTAATTAAATAATACATTTCTTTCAAATGTGGTGAAATGTTTTCAAACATGGTTCAGCTTTCAAGGTAACTGACTTTGTTAAAAATCTGCACTTGATATCCAAATGCAAGTTTTTTAATGAAGTAAGTTACCTTGAAAACTTACCAAAAGTAACAAAAGTTACCCAACAAATTCTGCACATTTGATGGAATTTATTAATTATAAATATGATAGCTTATATTTTGTCTTCCAAGAAATTCTCTATAACCTGACATATCCATATTGGACAATTCAAACAACCCCCCCACTGCCCAATACGATCAGTTTCCACAGTATCTACATTTTACACCCCTGTATTTTGATTGCAAAGATTGCCTGAAAATGTTTCCTATTTTCAAAATGACCCCCGTCACAAACACCGCCTTCTGGTTAGAACACAATCCAGTCAATCCCTCAAAATAGCTGCTGCGAGAAACTGGTGAGTGAGAAACTGGTGAGCATGTGAGAGAGTATAAAGTTTCAATGCGCAGATTGTTAATGACAGTTTAGGTGCAATATGCTGTCATCTGTTTGCCTTACTTGACCACAGTCTGCGGTTCCCGGGAACCAGGAGTCAGCAACCAGGGAGTGACGGGTGAGGAAGTCTGGCCCAGCGTGACTGTCCCCGTGACTGTCACGATGACAGTCCCCATGACGTCACTCTTATTCACCCTCATCCAGTGGCAGATGGGTTGGTTACGGGGTAGGGGTAATTGCAAAAACTGAGCCTGATTAATCAGCGGGTGGCCATGACAACACAATTAGTGGAGACGGCATGTGTTATAGTCATTCATACTGTTGTTCATATCACTTCACCTTCCCTGGACATAAAACACTGCTTGAAAGACTGGAGCCTAGTAGGGATTATACTGTATAGCCTTGTATAACCTTGCCTTATGGTCACCTTGGTAATACAGTCACCTTGCAATTAAGGTCACCCAAGAACAGTCCCAAATAATTTCCACACACTGTAAAGTATAGGATATTAGCCCCACTAATGCGGTCACCTCGCTATTCAAGTATCTTTTATCCAACCCCAAAAGTGACCTTAACAGGGAGGTTCCACAGTACAGTGTACATGTAGGCGACATGACTTCACATTCAATATTCATGATTGCTCACATGTAATTGTATGACTTTATTCACATGCAATAACCTAACAAAACATGGTGAATTACATGCAGTGACTGTCCAACACCCGTCAATTACGTCAATTCAAGAAGACATTGCTACAATCTCACCCAGTCACTTCCTACAATGAATGGAGCCGGCCGTATCGCCAGGTGCATTGCAACAGTTGCTTCCTGGCAAGATAAACATCTTTCTTGTTTACTCCTCATTCACTCAGTGATCTAGGATCCCCTGTTCATTGTGATCTGCATCAGTGACTGCAGCCACTAAAGATGTGTCATTGTGAATACATGAACAGTCATTCAGGTAGACTGTCAGAGAATGGAGTGGACATATAGACGGAGCCCATGACCGGGTGAGTGACATGTACAGAGGGAGGGGTGCCTTACCCCACCCCCCATGGCCCGCATGAACCGCCCCTCATGAACTGCCCCCCATTGAGGGCCAGGTAGTGCAGTCCAAAGATGGAGGTTATATAAGTGGACATGATTCATCACTTGGAATGCACCAACATAACTGTCTGCAATACTAGCTGCTTGTATAACCCGAGCTGTCTTCACCTCATAGGCAGTTAGTGGATTCTCACAGATGAGTGACTTTAGAGACCACTGCAGAGTAGAGACTGTCACAGTCTCTGACAGGGACAGAAACCTCTCTTCATGAATCAGCTTCACGAACCTTCCCGCATGAAACATCCAATATGACCCAGCCCACGTGAACCGTCAAATATGAACCATGCAATATCAAACATCCCGTGTGAACCATCCCACATGAACCATCCAATATGAACCAGCTGACATGAACCATCCAATATGAACCATCCAATACGAACCATCCCACATGAACCATCCAATATGAATGAGCTGACATGAACCATCCCACACGAACCGCCCAATATGAACCATCCCACACGAACTATCCAATATGAACCATCCCACATGAACCATCCCACATGAACCATCTAATATGAACCATCCTACATGAACCATCTAATATGAACTATCCCACATGAACCATCCCACATGAACCATCCAATATGAACCATCTCAACTGAACCTTGTGAACCATCCAATATGAACCACTCCAATATTAACTGTTCCCCATGAACTGCTGCATAATGTAATTGATTAATAAACTTCATCTACACACTGATACCCAGAGTACGAATAGGTCCAGGGATGTTTACAATTTGTCTAAAATGCCAAGACATGATTACCGGTATTACATTACATTATTACTAAAAATTACAATTATTACTGAAGACAGGAACTATTAAAACATCTTGCTAAGACTTGATTAAACAAAACTGTACTAGATAAACATAAGCTCAGAGAAACTCCAATACAATATAACACACTAAATTAAATACAAACGCAAACACATATATGATATACATCAATCAAAATTGTTGACAGTTAGTTACATTCAAATAAACTATAATATAAAAAAGATAAATAAATAGAAGATGAACTGGTGTTTAGACGTGATGTGAACTTGATTCATCGTGCGGAATGCCGTAACCCAACTGCTGTCTATCGGATGAGAACCTACAACCATCCTGACAAGTCTTCCCAGACACTGTGTGTACTTGAAAAACCCCAGCACTGAGTCACCTTCACAGGGCAATACCAAACTTTGTCCTAGGGTGTCAACTTCTGGCGGTGTCCATATTACCATGTCCTCCTATCAAACTATCAGTTTCCAGCATCAACAATAAAAGTGACCTTTCCCAAGCAGTGCCTGGCTGTACCAGACATAAGGTTCATTTAGAACTGACTTAGATTTGGTCAAAAAATGTAGAATTTCAACTGAACCAAATTGATAAAAATAAAAACAGGCTGATTTGAACTGAATCCTGCAAACTGAAACAAATGGAATAGATTGCTAGAAATCGAAAAATGTTTTAACTACATTTATTTTATAAATTTACGCATGTATAATATAAAAAATTCAGAAAATGAGACTTGCGTTTTGGGAATTCATTTACCTAAGCTTGTGTTCTGGTTGGCCCATAGTTAGGTCAATAAATGTCGTCAATGTCCCAGGTGTAAGGTTCATCTTCCCTCCAACCAATGCTGCAAACACCTCCTAAATTACCCTGTCTCCCTTGCGTTGTGGGTCGATCAGGGAAAACTGGTGACATCAAGAAGTTTGCTGAACTTAATCGTAGTTATTCTGAGATTGCAACAAGCAGTACTGCTATTTTAATCTAAGCTATAGCAAAGTCTACTGATAATGCTCCATGTTTTCACATACCCAGGGGTTTCTTCCAGAAGGACATGGGGGAAGATAAGATATAAAAAACCTAAACGTCAATCATGAATAACAGTTTTAAAGTTTTCATATATAAACAAAATAGTAATTTTTTAATTAAATTTTAAACCTTAGAAAACAGCCGGACCATGGATGATGATGAAAATGGTAATCTTTGCTACTGAAGAACAAACACCATTATCTATATACTGAAACAGTATGCATGCTTATTAAGCAGAGTACAGCCTGTACTGGGTATTAGGAAATAACTACCCACGTTGAAAAAAAAACTGAATTATAATACCATTCCTAAGCATTATATTCACTGAATCACAGATGACCACAATGCTTCTTACAAAACCACCAATTTATCAATAATCCACACAAGTAAAGTGTCACTGCGTCCACTGCCTTGGACGCAGTGACTCGTGGTTAAAAATTTCTCACGATGCATCATCAAAAGTTGGATTTTGCTCCTCTTTCAGAATGCGTTCAGTGACTCAATGCAGAGATAACCACCATCACCTACATCACCAGTGCAATCACCTAGCTCTTTGATTAGCTGGTCGATGTGCTTCCTTAGGTCACAGAAAGGGGTTACTAGATACGGAGGTTACTGCGACTGAGCAAGCCGTATTATGTAAACACAACTTTTTTAACGATTCCTTACAGCACTCTTGAAAGACTGTTTACGAACACAGAAAACATGAGTGATTGAGGAAGACGTAAAATAAAGTAACGAGGGGTGACTATTGAGGGTATTTTATTATTACCATGTATCATGGAGTAGTGAATACCCCGAAAAGCATTCCCAAACCATAATTTATGTTTGGCGCCATCATGTGGCCTTGGAGGTAGTCGATTCCCAAATTGACGAATCTATGAATGACACTGCTATTGTCGATGATTGTTGATGTTTGGTCAGTAAATAAATAAAATTACAAAGTGATATTAAAAAGCATGTTTAGTTTCTGTTGTTTTTATGTGGCACAAGTCGCCTTGCTCATCTGTTTGCCAAATACTATCAAAAGTTCAGTGTACTATTGATGATAACTACTGATAGTTACATTGCACTCAGTCTCATCACCACCACATCAACTATCGCGATGCATTGGTAGTTTGACATATTGTTACAGTTACATACCATCAACTTGAAAACGTTCAACTACATCAGGGTTAGTTGGTGTCACTCTGATGTATGACAAAGTTTTCAGGTTTATGTGATTATGATGTCATGCCAGCCTCGAGTACAGTGCAGTCAGTGTCAGGCTGTCAGCCAGTGTAACATATACAGTATGCACTGCAGTAGGGGTGAGTCTGGTCTGGTTTGGTCTGGTCAGGTGAAAAGTACCAGGGTATCCCGGCCTTAAATCAGTACACCCCATTCATCACATGGACTACAAGGCAACAACAATATGAACCAACCAGTCGTATAAGTTTGTTGATCGTCACTTGCTAATATGTGATCATAGAACATTACCACCGTGAGAAACTGACATATTTTCTGAGTAGTCAAATGAAGTCATCTATATCACTACATTTGTATTAAAATAGCCATCAACTCAAAAACATGTTGGTAATTATTAATAACCACAAAAATCATATAATTCTAAGCAAATGGGTCAACATTTTTGCAGAGAACGACTGCACCATGCTAATTATTATGAGACAATACAACAGTTTATAACACAGAAGATACCCAAAATGTTAGCTTTGTTTCGAGATGCACCTGCATAATTTGTCATTGGTATTCTCAGCTTCTGACTCATGACATGTTTGGTTACTGACACTCACTTAATGTATATGCTGTATGCAAGCACTTGTGTATGTCATATCGTGTAGACCCTTGGAGTGTCATCATTATTATGTGTATGAATATGTAAACATGCAAATGTGAATATTAGCATGAACACCATTACTGGCCAATACTGGACACTTATCAAAAACTGTTGTGACATAAAATGCATATACAGCTGTACACCCTGTATAGGTACATAACGACATGATGTAGAACACTGCTACTGATTCAGATCTGTGTTTCATCCGTCTTTCTATAAATTCCTTTAATTCTGTCTGTTCAACACCACCTTATATGAACCCATGCATGAATGTACTTCTGTATCTGATCTGAAATACAGAAACTGAATCTTCATGATAGCACACAAAAATTGCTTCAAAACATAAAGTGCAAGGAACACTTTCGCTAAGACCAGAGATCTCCTCAAGTCAACCTTCAAGTCCCAAGTGCTAATACAGCAGATGTTGTTAAAGAGCTTTTGGTTGTCATGGACAACACTGACTTACCACACACACAGGAAGTCAAGGAGCACCCTGTCTCCATTATCTCTAATTCCATTTCACCTCCTACTGGTTTCTGTTCAATTCCACTGTCTGTCGTGTTATAACTTTTGTGTGTAGTCATAGGTGACACATCATTTTAGAATGTTCTTATTACTTAAAATCCTCAATGTCAAGTATTTACAGATTTCCATCATTCTCTTAGCATGACTCAAATTTTCAGTTTTGCATCCAATACATAGCCTCAGTTGGGATCACGTAAAAGGTGGCCAAATTGCGATTTTGTTCACATTTCAGTCATTTAATACTCTAAATAGTGCATACAATGGTTATGGAAATGTTTACGCTCTGTTTATTATTCGTAAGGAATGCAACTGTGGCATCTGTAAATTTTATAATACTTACAATACCCATGTGTCAATTTACGCTTGAGTGAACAGTGCGGACTTTGTACATAAATACAGCAGTCACAAGAGTTGATTAGCTTGAATCATTAAAAAAATTGATGTAATTAACAAAACAGACTATGTTCATACCGTATGTAAAATTGGAATTAACAAATGACAAACACAAATCATAATTTGCCTGCCTTTTTACCCTTGCTTGCCCTTTGGTATGTCCCCTCCCATGTACTGTTCCACTACAGATCTCTCCCTGTGGTGGTGGTCAGTCAACCATGACCACACCACGACTCACCTTGAAGAAGTTCAATGCTGAAGAAGACAGAGACGAGCTTGTGAAGGAGGACGCTGAGGAAGCAGTCAGGAGAGAGGATGAGAGGGTCCGAGGTGCACTGGTCGTAGACGACAATGCGACTGCGGGGAACCAACTTGTAGTGATGACACGCCTGATTCAACAGCTCGGTCACTTGCACCTGAAGACAGACAACAAGGCCTGTAATCACACTGCAATCACTGTCCTCCTCACAGTCTTAGCCAGAGACCCATCTGCCAGTCTTCCAAGACCAGCAGACCACTGGCCAAGATGAGTAATTACAACTGGTAAGACAGTGGAATTTAGAGAAGGCCAGCTGGCCACTAGATTAACTAATAGTTCCAAGTCTAAGGGTCCACATCAACAACTATCATTGGCGCAGTTGGTAGTGAAACAAATCAAATGGATCAGTATTAATTAAATAATTGGCTCAAATGACACTCGTTTGTCACTGAGAAAACTAAACTTGGTAATGATGGTTGTGGTTGATAACTTTTGGGCCTGGTCTTCGTGAACATGGGGCGACAAACGGTTTGCCTGTTAACAAAACTGGTCAAAATGACCATCCTCAGGATGGCGCTATGTATACACAGACGCAGAAGGCAGTTTCCCACAGTAATTATGTTTACGATTTAGTTAATATGATCATACATGCATATGCACGCACACACACACACATGCTAGCTTAATTATTATCATAATAGTTATTGTTATTATAAAAATAATGCAAGTGAATAAAAAAAAAAAAAATTGCCCTTTTTCCCAGCAGACTAGTGCTAAATTGAGTATAAAACAAAGGTTAATAAAAAAAATGGGCCAAGTGGCCCTGAAGTCCTTTGGACTAATACGTCTATATGTGACCCCGGCTGACCAAATGAGTGATAAGTCAGAAAAATTGTAACATTGTTTTCTTACATCCTTGTAAAGGTTTGGTAGAGTGCTTTACACGGTTTCAAAAAATATGACTGCTACAAAAATTGGTGAAGTTATGGAGCATTGAACATGGTTGGGATCAAAAAGTGAAAATGAAGAAAACGCCTGTTGAAGTTTTACATTATATATGCAAATGGATTGCATGGAAATATTACATGCACAACATTCAAATGTGGCACACAGTATGTAATATGTATGTTATGTTGCTATGTTACACTGGAAGTACAAATGTGCTGCTACAAAGACTTATCAAGTTATGCCAGATTATGTCTTCATGTGTAAAACGAAGAGGACAGATTATTTGAGAGCAAAAGGTAGACTCACTGTTTGGCACAGTTTAAAACCTACAGGCAACTGTCCAGTTTAACAGGGGTCTAGTGGCTTAATGCTGTCTGTTGACACAAGCTACATCCAGTGACCAATTACAGATTAGTCACAGCTTCCATCAAACAATAGCAGGCAGAGAATCTTAGCTCCACAGCTGGGTGTAATACATAACCAGAGCCACCACTGATTCATGGTCAAGTAGATTAGCTCAATGCACCAACTAAGACAATACACAACACTGTGAGCGACAGTGTCCAGAGTGAGGCCTAAGCAGTGTTGCTGAATAGATCAATTAAACCTGCCAAGTGGGTGACATTCTGCACAAGTGTTCATTAATCTTTAGCGATTGTTCAAAACACCAGACTGACCACATACCTAAACAAAGCGAATGTAATAGGTGAAGAACAGGCAGTGTTCAGATAGGGGTATTGGTTGAATTGCATTTGTCTCGACTCAAAAGGCTTTATTGTGTCTTCATCGATTAAAAGAAAGCATTTGATTTAGTAGACCGGTCCTCCTCTAAGATAATTTCATGCGGTATTAATGGTATTGTGTTGAAAGTTGTATACAACATGTACAAAAATGCTAAATCGTGTATAAATGAGGGCCAGGCTGTGTCAGCCTTCTTCTCATGTGTAGTGTAGCATAGAGGTAAAAGTATCCATAACAAATCCACAATGAATTTTTTTTAGACATTTCGATGGAATGTAAATATTTAACATAACAGAGATTTATATTTTGAATGGATTCTGAACATCCATGCAGCCTTGAGCTTGAAAGTAATCTCTTCTTAATTAAATTGTTACCAGGGGTAGATTTTAAAATAAAACGGCTGGTAACCCAGACGGATTACCAACATATGGAATTCAGTAATCTGTCTAGAAATCTGTTAATCCGTCAAATTCATGTATAATAAAAAAACATGACTATTCATTGTGCCTCATTTATTTCACAGCTTTGCCTCATCCGAGTCAATGACGTAAAAATATTCTAAATCACTGGCCGTTGTCTCATCAATATAATGCAAACAAAGTCTTAGAAAAATTGTTTTAAGTAAAATATTTACATTTGTAGAATGATAAAAACTACGCTTCACAAACCGACGCTATCACACAAATTGGTCATAGAAGCTGTAAATAGCCTCATTCTACGGTCAGACGCAGCGCATTGCTAAATCAAAAGTAAAATATGAAGTATGTTTCTATCACCACCATCGATGTTTACGATTTATAATGCACAGGATATAATGTGCTAGTGCTGCCACCTTGTGCACTGGATATAAAAACGTCTCAAAAGCGTGTTTGCGTAAATTTTCTTCGACAGTGTTTATTCAGCAGGAGAGTTCATACTCTTAGTGAACAACATATCCGAATAATGGCGTAGTTAACATAATATCCAGTGAGATCTCAAGAATTACGCTATGGGGTGACCAATCTGTGTGACTGACCAAACCTTGTAGAGGTTAGTATATTTAATTTGTGCTCAGTGAATTCATACGAAATGACATACATGCTGCAGCAGTAGCTGATCGACTTAACTGCAATTGAGTCACACTTTTGATGCCTTCTTAGACCGAGTTGCTAACTAAAGAACGGCGGGCGTGACAGGAACTTCACACCCTATGCACCAAGTGGACTTTATATAGCTATGTGCTCAAAGTAACCATTATAATCGACCCCTACTTTCCAACATATAGCGGTAATCCGGCCAGATCCCCGTAGCGTCGAGTCTGGTAATCCGTTGCAAAATCTGGGGTGCTCGGAGTAACGGAATACCGTTAAAATCGACCCATAGTTACCATAAAAGTATGTAATTCTGCTAAGAATATATTTTGTGAAAAAAACAAGATTATCCACATTTCACAAGATGTAATCTCAACATTTCCAGACCTAAGTTAACCCAGCCCTAATAAAAATTCTAAGAACCTAGTATATTTATTAAAAAAAAACATTTGAATTATAGCACACACGTATGTACATACAATACAATACAAATTTATTGTTCAATAATAATAGATACATCGGATAATTTTCTTCTAATAAAACATAATATATACACTATAACCCCTGAAAATGTCCTCTATTCACTCACTGAAATGTCATAGAAAAGTTCAAAAAAATCAGCAACTTAAAAAAACAAGTATGAACCTGCCACAGGATTTACAGAATTACATGCACATACTCACACTGCATGCAAATCTACACACATGCGTGTGTGTGCAAGTCATAGAAAAAACTGTATTCTACTGCAGTTTTCATACAGTTGATATGTTTGCTTGCTGTTCCTATGAATGGTGCCTTCATACATACAAGTGAACTGTTATTACTGGTGAGAAGTTGTGGTTATCTCTCATATCTTATCTCAAGAATGTGGATCAGTGGGGGAGGGCACTGAATGAAGTTTGTAACACTATTGAGCAGTGTTAAGGTAAGACTGGGTCTTCTTTATTAATTACATCATGTTGCCTTGTAAGCCAGTAATAAGATATGTTTGATGTTAGATTCTGTAAGACCTAGCAATGTTAAGAGAAAGGTCATTATGTACTAGAAGTACCTGAAGAATACCTGAATGACCTCACTAACTGAATGACTTTATTTGATGAATGACCTCACTGAATGATAGACTATTTGATGAATGGCCTCACTGAATGATTGACTTTATTTCATGAATGACCTCAGCTAATGACTAATTAATGAATGACCTCACCAAAAAACCAAATGAATTACTTCACTGAATGGATGACGTAACTCAGTGGATGGATGACATCACTGAAACGACCCAATGGGAACACTCATAGTTAGAAACTATCCATTTGATAAAACTGTACAAGTCTGCAACAACTTGACACTGAACAAACCAGACAGGCGAGCGGTAGAACTACCTATCGGACCAATTTAAATGCCCCCCCCTACACACACCCAAATGTTATATCATTTGAAAGCTCAACATCTCCCCGTCCCAACGAAGCTTGTCGCAGAGCTTGCAAGTGGTGCAGTAAGCATGAATCTATATATTCTCAATCTGCCTGTAACCAAATCTTTGCATGGTGATTAGCGTGTGCAATATGAAGTTGTAGGGTGGGGTAGCATCATCCGACCCAAAGAGTTGGATCCTGACAGGATTGACGGTTTGCTAGTCACAAGGAAGTGCCATAAAATAGGTGACACACAACATATCCAGCCCGTGCAAGTTCCCCATGGTGACCAATTCCCTTGACAAGGAGCTGGTTGGTTCTGGATATTTTGCAAGCTCGATGTCTTCATGTGACCGCAAAAGGTTGGTGTTGAATTCCTGTTAGTGCGTGGAAGTTCATGTCACCTCCAAATGTGGCTGTAGACTGGGGGACTGGGGATAGCTAAAGCTTCATGGCATTCACCATTTCCACTATTCGTCCAGTAGTGACACCTTTGGCCTGTTGCTTTAACAGCTTTCTGTAAACTTCGGTAGTGTTTGTACATTGTGTAGTTGCAAAGGTTTATGAATGTTGCTTCCTCAGTACATCATGAAACCCTGTAGTTTCTTCAACCAGTCGTTGTTTCACGGTGATGATAGCCTACTATGTTTCTTGGTCTTTAGCTGTTAGATGAGTTGACTATTGACCATGTCACTTAGAGCAGAGTATTTCATTGTCATAGGTACTAAAGGCATGTCGTTACTCTGTGGGTCAATCCGGCTTTTGCTGTAGGCTCGTGTGTGGAGTCAGCGACGATTTTGTTGACATACACACGCTTGACAGGAAAGCAACTCCATTGACACGGAGCAAAATCAGTGGTTAAAAGGTCACCACTCTTGCATCCGTGACCATTGCTCCCACCTGAAAGTCAGTGTTTCCATATTCACCTTCAGTTCCTCTGAACACACCAAGAACTTTGTGACAAACGTCTTTGGGTCATCAGTGTCACCCTTCCATGCTTCATCCATGGCGGATACCATCAGAGCAGTTGAACGTGGTTTCTTCCTCATTGTCTTCCATACTGAAGAGGGGGGATCTTGAGTACTGTGACATTCGTAATCGTTCTGACCTTAGACTTAGAAGCTCCCGCGTCATCAGACGCATGAGCGTCATCCAACGCATGAGGCAGTCAATGCTCTCCAATTGGATCTGTCAGCAGTCAGCATTGTGATGTCCCTCCAGCTCCTGCTCACTTGCTGAAGATCTCGCTGGATGGTCTGGTGCCAGTTCATTTTGGGCCGGCCTCTCCTCCGTCTTCCTTCTGGGGTCCACCATAACACCTGGTTAGCGAATCTTGTGGGGGGAACCCGTGAAACATGACCCAGCCAGTTAATCTGCCACTTGCAGATCGTACTGGACACTGGAGTTTGCTTCAGCCATTCTCTGACTTCCTTGTTAGTAATGATGTTACTCCATTTGATGTCCAAGATCTTCCTAATGCTGACCATGTGACGCAAAACATATCCCTGGCTTGATCATCCCTTGTAAGGCCGATGATGCCATTGTGCGTCTTGTATAATCTATACATCAATTCAGTTGGCTGATCAGCTGGAATTTGGTTGAAGGGCCTTTTGGTTTTCTTCAAAACAAAGTTTCCTTTAATGAATACTGCATGAACCTCTGGTGCTGTCTTCTCGGGGTGTTTCACATCTGCCAGAGTGATTGTTCTACATCAGGATAGCATAGTTTGTATGACCGTAGATGGTTAGCCAATGTATAATTGCAACAAAAGATTCTATACAGCTGTCAAACGTCTCAGCCCTGATGATGCCCAGCATAATCTGCATAGTTTCCACATATGTCAATCAGATCCTGAAATTTGGATTCCTCCATGAGATATTGAATTATCTCATTCCTCAAAACATCTGACAGTTGGTCGACTGTGTTGCGAGTAGAGTTCTAATCTGCGATTGCCACCTCTCTTTTTCAACATCCTAACTACATTTCTGACAAGTTCTTTGACTTTTGCGTCATGTTAATAACCAAATGCATGTGTAGTAATAAATAATATGCATATTATATCAACAGGAATATATACAAATAGGCTTACAAAGAATACCTGAGTGCGTAAACAACTTTGGTGTACGCGATAAACACATTTGAGAAGATCACATTTTTATGTTAGAGATTATCCCATACATTTATGAGAAAGTTCTACACCTGATAACACAGACAATACCTGTACAAATCATAGAATATTTGGTTTTATGCAACAGTGTGTACAAGAAGATGTCAGTTAGTTATTAGAAATATTTTGATACAAGTTTGAGTTTGTAACATTCAAATAACCTTCAAAATCGAGGGTGGCATCCAGATGCACCTGTTTTCTTATCCCTTGTGTGATTGATCAAGCAAGAATTCCTGCCATTAACAAAAAAGCTGTTAAAAGTATATCATCACATGTTGGCCAACCTACTGCCTGCAAAGGCAACATTTTGAAAAGGCAACATTTTGAAAAGTCCTCTTTTGAAGGTGACCTTGTTTAACCTGCACTCCACAATTAGAGCACCATTTTATAATGCCATGCCATACCTCATTTTGACGGGGATACAATACGCTATCAAACGGTATGTAACATGGCCTAGTGTATGTAGACAAAGTAGCTACATAACCATTGTAAGTGTTGAACTTTGTGGAAGTATGGAGTGGCGTAGTTTTGAACATTCATTGTTTCATGGTGACCTTGTTTAACCTTCACTCCACACCTACTGCACCACTTGATAGCTCCCGTTGTATCCCATATTTACGGGGAGACAGTTGGCTTTCCAACAGTATACAACATTGCCATGAATAGATAAGTAAAGTAGATACATGCAACCATTTATATTGTATGATGTTTGCGGGATGACACAATTTCAAACATTCATCACTTGATGGTGACTCTGTTTGACCGTAGCTCCACACCTACTCCATCAACTGACAGCTCCATGTCATATCTAATTTTGACAGGGAGAAATGGTTCTTTCAAACATTATATGACTGGTACATATGTTCACAGTATTGCCAAAAAATAAAATGTTCATCATTTGATGGTGACCTTTTTTGCCCTTGGATTCATGCTTACTGCACCATTTGGCAGCTCTACGACAGGCCTTGTTGGGACGGGGAGATGTAGAGCTTTCTAGTGCTATAACATTTGTGTGTGTTGGGAGGAGGCATTTAAACTCCTAAAATAAAGCACTTTTTGGGGATTTCCCGCTCACTTAAGAGATATAGATTAAAAACCACAGTCATGGAAATTAGCAAAGAAGTGCAATAAAACCAAAAGCACCTACTGCAATGGTTTAGCTACATAAAAAGAACAGAATGTGGCATTAGATGCCAAAGAAGATGGAAGAACAGCAAGATGAAGAGACAAGCGTGACGAGATACCATCATGAGATAGAGCTTTCACTGCTAAGAAGACAAAGACACTGAGTAGTTTTGCTCCAATGTCCATCAAGATTATCAATGACTCCTAAAAGTCATTTCCAACTGAGCCAGTTTATGATTTTAATGGGTTTAAAATTTAAATTGAGTAATTATTTTGTTTTTAAGTAACCATTGATTAATAATGTATAAAATATATGACACCAGAATATTGTGCTGTGTTTACTTCATGACTGTGATGCCATGCCATGCATGGTAATGACTGTGATGCTATGCCATGCATGGTAATGACTGTGATGCCATGCCATGCAAGGTAATGACTGTGATGCCATGCCATGCATGGTAATGACTGTGATGCCATGCCATGCATGGTAATGACTGTGATGCCATGCCATGCATGGTAATGACTGTGATGCCATGCATGCCATGCCATGCATGGTAATGACTGTGATGCCATGCCATGCATGGTAATGACTGTGATGCCATGCCATGCATGGTAATGACTGTGATGCCATGCCATGCATGGTAATGACTGTGATGCCATGCCATGCATGGTAATGACTGTGATGCCATGCCATGCATGGTAATGACTGTGATGCCATGCCATGCATGGTAATGACTGTGATAACGTGGTATTTTAAAACTGATATTTATTTACGTATAACTGTTTTCAGGTTATGAAATTATAAAAATGTTGTATATCCTCCCGCCTTGTCACCACCTCCATCACTCCATCATCACTGTATGAGTGAGGTGGGTGAATGTGTGGGAATATGAATTATATATGTATTTTACCGTGACTGCCTATGTCTTACATACTTTTTATGTATTAACAGACCACAAAACAAAGTTCTCTTTTGAGAAATTCAATAAGGTATCTTGTATCAAAATGATCTCAGTCCTGTAAACACTGTAGAGAAAACCACACAGGACAAAGGTGGCAAACCTTCACAAAACTCGTCACCAGCACAACAAACAAGCAAGTAGTAAATGCATAAGTCATATTTAATAACCATCAAAACTTATAAAGCTGCCGCGGTAGACAGGGGAAGTGCCACACCACACATATCTACGAGGCCAATGGGACAGCGAGGATTTGCAATGGCCATAAAGCATTGGTTATCAAGCACCAACGGCATGAGTGTGACTTCAGGGTCTCTAGACAATTGTATCAGTGCCGCCTATAAATGGCAATAGGGAGTCACTGGAGCCAGTGACGCGCGCAGACGTGATATTCGGGACAATCTGCGACAATGTGACGCCACCGTTCCTTAATATGCACATTCAACGTGTCTGCTGAGAATGCTAGCAATCATGTGACCTGCAATGAGTAAGACTACGTGAACTGACTAAGGATTAATAAATGTGGTCCGCCACTACAAAATATGTCTCACTGAATCAACAATTCCATCCGCCTGTTGACGACATTTATAGTGTTACATATACACGATTGTGAGAATGTCTAATCCTTTGGTTTTGTATTAAGCCATTGAGCTCCGATTTTCCGAGGATATTAACTTTAAAGAAGTCATTTTATTATTATTATTATTAGTAGTAGTAGTAGTAGTAGTAGTAGAAGTAGTAGTAGTAGTAGTAGTAGAAGTAGAAGTAGTAGTAGTAGTAGTAGTAGTAGTAGTAGAAGTAGTAGTAGTAGTAGTAGTAGAAGTAGTAGTAGTAGTAGTAGTAGTAGTAGTAGTAGAAGTAGTAGTAGTAGTAATAGTAGTATTATTATTATAACACTCATTTTAAGATACTTGCCAAAAATAAAGCTGAGGGTCGACTGGTTGATTTGGGGATTTTAACTGAGTGCACTGCTAAGATATTACAATATAAACTATATATCCTGTTATTTGAAGTCATTGATCCTATCTAAAACATATCTTTCCCTGGTTAAAAATAATGATATTGATGTTATCAGGATGGCTGCAAACCAATGAACATGGTCAATCCCATTTTTATTAGACCTTTGTAGCCATCAAGTGCTTATGTTGCTGTGCTTTCACCTTGGTTCTCCCCCTAACTAATGTTCTGATGGTCTACCTTTCATTGACATATCTTTTCAAAAAAACCCAGCCCCGTCCATTAATTTCCTTTTGTTGTTACCATGATGCCATTTGTGTGTACTCTAATCTATTAATAGAGCTGCATCTCTCACAGACTGTTATTTATGACAATAATGACTAATCACCACAGCAGTCGTGATCGCCTGTTGTTGGTGGCAGCACGGGTCATCATGGAAACCTTAACAAACACATTATTTGCCCGTGAATGTTGCAGTCATCTTCTTCAAATCATTTTGTTTCATAATATTATCATCACTCCATTGGTATGCGTACAGTGATAATATAATAATCTACAACAGTGTCATTGATATTACATGTCATGTTATATATAAGCGTGTTATGAAGATTTAACCCTCATATATATATATATATATATATAGTCAAGAGTCATGTCAAAAGCGTTTATTCAAACAAATCAGATGTACAAATGATCTATACAATATTGGTGAAAAGTTTGAAAGGAGACACAAAGAAGTAGAAATGTCATGCTTCTCCTTGGTCGGCAATTACTAGCAGCTTTTTACATGATTTTAAGTTAATTACTGATACATACAGAGCAATCATTACTTATGTTTTGGTTGCTTGTTAAGAAACTGAACAATGTGAAATGATATATGCATACGATAACTTTCAAATATATGTTTGCTGTAGTAGTGATTATATATATATATATATATATCTGGGCTAGACATTATCTCCCATAAAGCACTTGTCCAGTAGGACAAGTCCTAATTCATGTTTACTTGTCCCAACAGAAATTGACTTGTCCCCAAAAAAAATTGCTTTAAACATAAAACGCCAGTGTTATTGTCATAACTGGCTCTGGGGTTGTATCTTCCAAATTATGACCGTTGTTACAGGCTTACTAAACACAACTTGGTGGGCAGTATACCTTCAACATAGTTAGTATAGTCTTAAGAACATTATATTAATTAATAAATTAAAAACTAGGAACAGACTGCCTCCTTGTAACTAATTAAAATACAAAGCTAAACACGTTGTGGCATTTTACTGAACACAATTTTATATCAACTCTACGTACAACGTTCTGAATTATCATCTATGCTACTAATAAAAAATATTGTTTGTAATACATTCCAGATACAGTTATGTAATTGGACCTAGCCATGCATGCTACCCGGTAATTTTGTTGATATTTACAACCATAAAAGTTATTTAAGCAAATGAATGCTTCTATGAAATTATACATATTTATTTTTAATGTATGTATGTCCATACAGTATTCACATAGGGAACACTCTCCTCTTTATATATTCTGACAGGCTTTATGTTGAATTTTGCAGAGGCACATATTATTTCACAGTTTAAACTTTAAACAAATAAAAAAAACTAGCTAGTTAGTTAACCCTACAGGTGGCCACTGGGCCGAATTCGGCCCGTGCGATCAGTGCAAAACTGCTCCCGATTTTCGGCCCGATTCAGTATCACTCTTTTCAAACAAATTTTTTTTCCGTCACTAGCAACTCACAGGGGAATGCGAGGTATCATTGGAAAGCTGAATTATTCTTCTTCCTGTGGCATTTTTATCAATGAGTTGTATCGCGTCATGATTCAGTAATAGCAAATCACAACCAAGCTTTAAAATGTTGTAGTAGTAGATGCCCAAATATTTTTCCCATTCATATGGTCTAAACAGGGAAATGGAGGTACCGATGGAAAGCCCAACGATTGGTCTATCCAAATAAATTTACGTCAACGGTCAACCAATCAGCGCATGGCTCTAAAACTTCTTCTTGTTGACGCTAGTTTTCATCACGACGAAAGTCCGCCACGTTTTTTGTCTCGCTTCGATTATATTATATTATTAAATTATTTCAAATGTCCACGGCAATATATCAGCAAAATACATGAAAGTATTTGTGGATCAAATTATTATACTAGTTCAGACAGTTACACAGACTTTGGGGGCTGTTTTGAAGTGGATATTATGCAAGTTGCTGGCGAGTTGGACATCGCTGTCTTGCACCCAGACATGGGCCGATTCGGCCGGCCTACTCGGTCCGCCAGCGAAGGATACGATGCATTCAGAATTCAAATACAACATGTCCTATAACCTGATGACATATATATGTGTGTAATTAGAAACTGTAGGTATTACTTACTTTATTGATATGTAAGGAAATTGATAATAGATACGTCATGTTATCGGACAGGCGCGCAACGGTAGGCCTACGAGGCCTATTGCCGTATTGGTTGTATTTTAACGTTCTACGAAAAATACAATAAAACTTTACCCTTGTTCTGACGTTCATGAAGAATTTTACATGGGTCTACCTACAAAAATTCATATAAAAAAAACGTCTGAGTATATTTGATTAGTTTTTCTGTACTCATTAGCTTATATACATGGCTACATTTCTCTAATTGGACATTGACACATACAACCACTCGGAAATTAGCAGTAGTAGGGCGAAAAAAATATTGTTTTGCATTTATTTTATATAAACTTTAAACAGTTATATCTTCATGATTATTTGGTGTTATGCAAATATCATCACTGCATAATAATAAAGGGTCTTTTTGCCAACAAAATGACAGCTCAATCATATTTTTGCGATACGTATTAGCGAAGTTGTGATTTTTTAAAAGCACCCCTACAAATAGCTCCAAATTGTGTACACCGTGGAAGTTTACCATTGGTCACCTGCAGGGTTAAGAGTTGCCCCTTTCTGTAACTGGTTGCCCAAGTCACCAAGTGATCTAAGGGTGGACAGTACAGGGGTTGCCCAAGTCACCAAGTGATCTAAGGGTGGACAGTACAGGGGTTGCCCAAGTCACCAAGTGATCTAAGGGTGGACAGTACAGGGGTTGCCCAAGTCACCAAGTGATCTAAGGGTGGACAGTACAGGGGTTGCCCAAGTCACCAAGTGATCTAAGGGTGGACAGTACAGGGGTTGCCCAAGTCACCAAGTGATCTAAGGGTGGACAGTACAGGGGTTGCCCAAGTCACCAAGTGATCTAAGGGTGGACAGTACAGGGGTTGCCCAAGTCACCAAGTGATCTAAGGGTGGACAGTACAGGGGTTGCCCAAGTCACCAAGTGATCTAAGGGTGGACAGTACAGGGGTTGCCCAAGTCACCAAGTGATCTAAGGGTGGACAGTACAGGGGTTGCCCAAGTCACCAAGTGATCTAAGGGTGGACAGT